>SJYA01006777.1:4996-15880 GCA_006410615.1 Neotragus moschatus
GAACAACAGGCACGCTTTCGATTCTCACCATGTTTAGCGCATACGATTCCGCAGTACCGCTCGCAGCAGCTACGCAGAGTGAAGCCGGGAGAATCAGGACACCGTGAGGGGCAGCGAAGTGCCGGTGAAGAGCGCCGACCGCGCACCCGCCAGCTTATGAAACGAGGATTTGGGGCGCGACGTATAGGCGTGCGTAGGTACACGTGTGTGTACGTGTACACGCAAAATAGTACATGCCGCAATCGACGTGCACCAAGCGCTGTTGCCGCTAGCGTCGAGTTGGACGGGAGGGTGCAGCACAGCCGCAGACCAACAGTCCGGTGTGCAGACTTGCCCACGTCACAGAGGTGAGAAGGATAGCAAGTCCTGGGCAGTACTCGGAGCTGTTTTGCTAGTTACAGTGACCTCCGCTACCGCAACAGCAACAAGCATATGTATATATATATGTGTATACAGTTATGTATATACATATACCTACTCATACGTCTACACAAATATACAGACATCTATGTAGATTGCGCGTGCGACGGAAGGTATGACGGCGGCCTGGCGATGACCGAGCTGGACTGCCGGAGCCGCAGGAGATGAAGTGAGCCTGACGGAAGGCGGGTGAGCGTCCTTCAGCGAGGCTTCGACCACTGTTGCCGTAGTTCTGTCGCTCTGACGTATCGCCCCTCCGACGCGTACGCACAACGGCAACAGCAGAGTGAAAGCCCGAGGACTGAGTGCAAATCTCCTGACTGTGTTCTGACGCGGGGCCACAGCGGCGCGCGCAAAATGACAGATCAGTGTGTCGTCCGCAGGTTCCCCGCCGACAAGGGTCGCCGCACGGTGCTACAATTTCCCAGGAGTTCCAGCAGCACCAGGAGCGTTTTCGCTAACAATCAAAGGCACTTTGGTCCCGTTGTTCACTCGCAAGTAACGCAGCGGAGACACAGACATGGCCCACGAGAGTCCGCCGCCGTGGTGAAACGAGCGCTCCAACGGCTGCCGTGCTGAATAAGAGACGGCACAGAAACGTGCGCGGCAGTAATTCTGACAGCACAGCTGCACCGGCGAAAGGGGACGAGCCTTCGAGTTGTATCGTAGGCGGCGAGTCTCCCATACCACACGCACGGGAGGCTGGGGACGAACATTTCGCGGGAGATGCTAGCTGAAAGCAGTTCTATGTGGAGCCGCCATAGGAGCAGCACAAGGCTGCAGGAGACTCGCGGCTGACGATTGTGCTCTCCTAGCCGTGGGCGAAGGAAAAGGAACTGAGGCGCGGCGGTGGTGGCAGCGAGGACCGGCAGCGCTGGGTTGAAAACGAACGCCTTACGTAGGGCGGGGTGAAGAAGTCCTCCCGCCAGTAAGCCGGACGGGAGTATAGACGAACAACTGTACAGTCACCCGCAGTATGGCATACAAGTGCGCGGCCGTGCTTTCCTTGATAGTATTTTCATTGCAGGGTCTGCAAGGCAGCTGGTACTGGGACTCCCCTTGGCTACTGCCGCTGTTCTGTGTACTGCCGGGGTTCCCGCCTTCCCTATTGCTAACGTAGTTGCTGCTGCGGCGGCTTCCCGAGGGCGGGGTGGGAACCGGACCATGTGTCTACTTTTTGCCACGGATCCCGGGAGCGGATCGAATGTGTCTGCCACGAAAATGGCCGATGACCCGATCAGAAAGAGACCTTCATTGCAAGCTTCGTCGAAGTGGAGCAGAAATTGAGCTCTTTACCTTGATGCCGCTCGTCCACTGCACGAAGTCGTGCAACGGAATGCTCCCTGCCTCGGCGGCCTGGCGCTCCGCGCACTGTAGCCCTTCTACAGCTAAATGTCGGGTAAAAGACCACAGTGCTACACGGGCTTCGCACGTGCAGCCGCCTCAGTGGACTGAATGTTTTCGCTTGCAGTCCGCCCCAATTGCGAGGTTTCAGGCCGCTGCCTGCTCAACAGACCCTTCGCCGCAGCACGCACTTCTGCGGCGAGGGCGCTAAAAAGGGACAGCGGCGGGTACGCACGCGTTTTTCATGTCAGCATAGGGAGGCGCTAAGAGATCAAAATATGAATAAAGCAGACGCATGTTCTCTTCTGAACACCGGCTTTAACAATCAGGCCGTGATGCACCACTAACGACGTCCACGAGTCGCGGCGCAGGTATCCATGTTCTGCCGCCGTTGCCTGTCGGCTCAACTCCTCCTAACCGTGGCCTCCTGACCGTGGCACATTAATGCGGAGGAAGGCCTTATCCCAGCCCTTCTCAGGATTGTTTCCACCAGCTGTACACGCTTCTTCTTCGCCATCCTGTTACTCTCGTCGATCTGCCTCTCGCACATGGTGGAAGTGTTGTGACCCACGCGCTAACCCGGCTGTGTCCATAATGTTCGCGCTCCCATATGTGCGCTCTCGGGCGCCGCCTTCAACAGCGGCTTCAGTGTGGTTGACGCTGCTTCTATTATCGACGCGGCTGTGTGCGCCGCCAGATAGCAACTACAGCAGCGTCACATGGAGCTCTCGGTTCTTTCCTCATATGCTGCAAGCTGCGGGAGAGCGAAACATAATTAGTGGAGCTCTGTGGAGGCTGCGAAATCATCCCTTTTCGGAGTCGCTTGTGGCCAAGGGTTCTTTGATCGCACAGGGGGATGTGTACTCTGTATCTCGCATCGCGGAGCTGGGGAACAGCATAGGCGTAGGCTTCCAGCACATGCTAAACTGGCTTGAAACGCTAAGTGTGCCGCAGCAGGTGTACGTGTGGAAAATCTTTGCAGGCGCCGAAGCTACACAAGCGTTTTTGAGTAAATTTCAAGGAGCTGAGCACCTCTACGGAGGAGGTACTGCTCTGCGCGTGCTGCAGCGGCTGAAGTTCGTGCTGCTCGACGGCAAAATAGACATCCCGTCCACAGTGGGTGTCGAACGGCTGCTCGGTGAAGCGATGTCAGCCTATAAAGCCGCGTTTTTTAGCTTTGCGGGTGAACTGAGTGAGGCCATAAGCCGAACGGATATTGTGGTTTTTGAAAAGCACTTGCGTGAGCACCTGCCTTTGATAAAGGACGTTTTGGCAGGCCTACTGTCGTTGTGCGTTAGGCTTGACGATGTCCAGACGATGGAATATAGGACAACATTGGGCAGATGGGTACACAAGCTGTTCAAGCTGGACAGCGCTGCGCTGCTATTATCGCCGCACAGCCCGTCAGACCTACTTTTAGAACGGCAACTGCTTTCTGATGTAAGTGGTGGTGGCGGTGCTCGCCCGTCCGCTGCTCAAGCTGTCGACAGCGAAGCAAACAGACAGGGGCCGCCGCACGCAGGAGGCTATAGAGTATCGCAGCCGCAACCCTTCCAGCAGAGGCCGCAGTACCCGCAACAGCAGCCGCAGCACCAGCTCCAACAGCAGCACTTCTCTAGCCTAACATATCCTCGCTACTCACGTACGGCCGCGCCCTTCCACAGGCTGCAAGTCGGTGTGCAAAGTACAGCGACAGGAATACCGTCCACCGCGATCGGCCTCCCTCCTATGTCCGCAAGCGGTGCAGAAGACACCCTTAGGCCGGCTTCGCTCCTTACATTTGCGGACCTGAGCAGAGAAGCAGTGCCCCAGATGCCTGCGGCAGCCTCATACGGCCCACTGTCAACCGCCCAGCCCGCTATGACAACAGGAGTAAGAGCGACACAGCCTCTAAGCGCCAGCACAGCACATCCAGCGGCTAGGAGTGCCTCCTCGCGCATTCGGCGTTCAGAAGAATTACGGCCACCCCCGGTAGTGTCGAGCCTAGACCCTGTCAGCGTGGGCTTGCGCCAGCAGGCTTCTGACCGACTTCCACGGGCATCAACCGGCGTACCACTAATCCCAGGTACGGAGACCCTGACAAGTATGGCGGCACTGCTTCGTGCCGAGGCAGAGAGTAATAAGTCCTTATCGAGCGCGTCTGAGCCAGAATTCCCCCGGTTCACCACGTCCGAGAATGGCTCTAGTAGAGGTGTTCCAAGTCCTTATCGGGCCAGTGACTACGCGCTACCAGCCGATTTGCACCGAACAGCAGCGGCGGGCCGCCCGAGCTCCGGGTCTGCCGCACAAGCAGAACAGAGACGGATCTCGCAGGGTATGCAGACGGCCACAGAGAGGGGCTGGCCCTCCACAACCACGGCCGGTCTCCGCACAGCACAGGGGAGACCGAGGAGAGCACGCGAAACCATACAGCAGGAAATGTCACCAGGGGAGAGGCAAGAGCGTCGACGAAGTGCCTACGCAATGCAGTACTTGTTGACGCCAAGAGCAGAACATAGCGCAGGGCGGACGGGGACAAGCGAGGCTCCAGAAGCGGATTTGCCGGTATCGAGAAGACCGGGGGATGCGTCCGCTGCCGGCCTTTCGTCATTGAACACCCTACGTGCCGGAACCCCTCTCACTGCTGGAGAACTACAGACGAGACTACTCAACATTGATAAAATGATGCAAACCTCCAGGCCGCAATTTGGTGTTGAGTCCGCTGCAGGCGCCTCTGCACCTGAAAGCGCGCCTGTGGCACAGAGTCGCCATATGAGAAGACCTTCTAGCACCCCGATACTACCGCTGGCAAGCCGTGCGGCTCTGCTTCTTCTCTCTGCAGCGGCAGACAAGAGTGCCCCTTTCTCCGACGCCGTTGCCGCCGCGACACGGAAAGAAGACCAGACGAAAACGGCAAGCGGTACTGGCCCCCAATCACTATCTTCTGCCGATGGGGATGCGCTGGCTGCATTAGAGAGACTTGCAGCCCTTTCTACCGACAGGATAGGACGGCCGAAAAGCGGTGAAGTGGCCCCTCGGATAACTGCATTTTCTGCTGCTGATGGTAGCCGCGCGGAAGCGCCGGTACGCGAAGGAGCGACGCCAGCTGCTCCCAGGCCGAGAGGCCACCTAGAATTGCCTGAAGTGGGTGCGCCTATCGCTGCACGGAGAGCCTCTCTGACGGCAGCTGAAGCCGTAGCGCCGGCTGCTGGACGAAAGATTTCTCCACCGGCAGATGAAGCGGCAGCGTTTCCAGCTAGCTTGAGAGCCTTCTCACCGTCGGCTGAGGCAGGGGAATCCGCTGTCGCAAGACTGAGAGCCTCCCCTACGACCACGGAGTTAGTAGCGCCGTCAGCTGAGGTGATGGAACCCGATGCCGAACAAAGATCGTCCTCATCCTCGGAGGAGGCTGAAGTGGAAGCGTATATTGCCGAACCGACAGGCTCCCGGGTGTCAGATGATGAAGAGGGAAGCACTGCTGAATCGAGAGTTGCGCCAACGGCAGCAGAGGAAGTAGCATCTACTGCTCGAGCGAGAACCTCTCCAACGCCGGACGAGATTGCGGCTCCCACTGCCAGTTGGAGAAGCGCGAGCACGGCAGAGGAGACGGCCTTGCGTCCTGTTGGAGGGAGAGCCTCCCCAGCGTCAGCTGAGGACGCCGGACAGGGCACAGTGCCACGGCCCGTAGCAACTGACGAAGCAAAAGCGGGACCGACTGGAAGACTTGCAGATCCTGGGAGAGTGCGTGCATCAGCAACCGTTGGACAGGAAGTGACCGCAGCCGCCCGGTCACCGCTCCGCTGGGAGCGGCCGGGCGCCCCTGCCAGCAGCGCAGGAGGTGGCAGACAACCACTTTCGGCACCTGCTGCTGGCCGAATTCTGCTTACACCTTCAGCACTTGCTGCTGAGTGGGAAAAACGGCGTACACTTGCAGAAAAAAAGAGGATGACAGAGTCAGCCGCTCGTCCTGAGCAGGAGTCAGAAGAACTTTGGGCAGTTTCTCAGAGCGACGAAGGCCCCTCGACAGCATCGAATCGTGCCAGCGACAAGGTATCACGGCGGTCAGCGGACGCAGATCAGAGTGAAGGGTCATCGAGCCAGATAGATCGTGATGAGGAAGGAAGTGATTTACAGCTGTTTGCGGCCGGGGCTAGACGCGAACCCTCCTCAGCATCTGAAGCTCCCCATGGACAGGAAAAATCGATGTCGTTGGCGGGAGCTGAGGCGGAGACGGAAGCGGCAGGAACGTTTATGACTGAGCAGAAATCCTTCACTCCGGAAGGTAGGCGTCAAAGCTACACAGTACAGACTGCCGGAATTGCTGCGGCGAAAGGTGGCAGACCCTCACGAAGCGACATCGCCAGAAATATTGGCTTTGCAACCGGGTCTGCAGCAAAACCAGCTCGACGGGGCTCATCACCGGTCTCAGCAGAAGACTCCGATGCGGAAACACCACCAGAAGATGACGAAGAAGGACGAACGTCTTCTCTAGCAAAGGCAGCTAGCGAGAAGTCTGCGGCGGTTCGAGGCGGTGCTCAATTTAGCGCACCATCAGCACGAAGCGGCATCCTTCATAGTGCGGCTCCACAGCGCGAAAAAACTCCTAATGAAAGGCTCGCAGAAATGTTTGCACGTGCGCGTACATGGGGAAAGCCGACGGGCAGGGCTTTAGCTGCTGAACGGCATTCATCTTCGGCAGCTACGCCTAAGGGGAAAGAATTAGCAGAGACACGTAGGAGAGACGACTCAACAGCAAGGGGCGGTGAGGAACCTGAAGAACCAGAGGGGAGTATGAAACGAAGAGCGCGACTAACAGTAGTAGAAGCAACGGAAGGTGCAGCTGGAACGCCAGGAAAGAGTGTCGTGACCAGTGGAAGGCGTTCATGAGAACGCCCGCTCACACGACCCCGTCTGCCGCTGCCAAGCGCAACGCAGCTTTAGCAATAGGCGGCGGAGAAGACTCTCTCGCTTCTCCGGCCTCTCCTGGAGAGCCGGAGGAGTCCTAGCTAGCAACGCCGTCACGCCTGTAACCGTGACCGTGTTGTCGTCAGGCGCTGTGAGAGTAAAGTTGGGAACGCCTTCACGAACCTAGCGGGTCTCGATGGAGATCGTGGACGAATAGCGATCTCAGAAGGCAGTGGGAATCCGTTAGTGACAGCTTCGGCAGGCTGCTGGCAACTTTCGGCGCACCAGAACTCAGGTTTTGGACAATTGAAGCCAGGAGGAGTGTGCCACGAGCACCTGCCAGGCCGTGGAGTACCGACAGTAACTGCGCCGACAGCTCGCTGGCCACTTTCACTGTATCAAACTTGCAGAGTTCTCGTACCAAGGAACCCGGAGGAGTGTGCCAGTAGCGCCAGCAAGGCCGTGGAGTCCCGATAGTGACAGCTCCCGACAGGTTGCTGGCGTCTTTCAGTATAACGGACGTTCAACTCCGCCGCGTCAGAAACCTTGGTAGAGTGTGCAAGGAGCAACCGCATCGTGTATGGTCAGTAATACTCGAGCATCCAGAATTGCAGCTTCGGCACAAAATCGTAGCACGTGCTGTAGGAGGAAGATTATTCTCAGCGTACACACGAGGTGTGTGACGCAATTATGCAGCTTGGCTAGGACATGATACAGCAGGAGAGTAACCAGCAGTGACGCGACGCCTTTTTCAACGTGACACGGCCAGCAAAAGCCGGGCTATATGCGTTGCGGTAGCGACCCTGGTGTCGCTTGAGGACGCAAGTGATCCTAGCAGACTACGTACGCACCGCCCGTACCTTCACATAAGGCAGAAAGTGCTTCAAGAATATGTGTGCGCTGCCTCAACTAAAACGCTGCCTTAGCTACGCTGATAGCGCTTGGCGACGCAGGTGATCCGAGCACACTACGTACGCGTCAGCCGTACCTTCGCAAAAAGCAGAAACGGCTTGAAGACTATGTGTGCGCTGCCTCAATCAAAACGCTGCGCAGTGGTCAGGACGGTCTGTAGCACCGTGAGAAGGAAGCTGTAGACCACCTGTTCACTCCCTCAGGGTCGTCTCTCCTGCGACTGTATCTAAAAAACCCAATTTCTGCGGCAGGATGCGCACAGCTGCATGTCTCTGTATTGGGAGGTGCCCCGCGGCCGCCAGGGGCCGCACTCGGTCCGCAGAAGACGTTTTGCCGCTGCCACGCATACACGCCGCCGCACGCGCTGAGGCAGCAAAGGTTGCCTGTATTGCAAAACGAGACCATGCTACAACAGACGCCCACGCTCAACAAGCGAGCACGCCTAAGAGAACCACATATATCATGTGTGCCGGCTTGAATGATCGAAGGTCAAGCCACTGAAGGCAATCACGTCCCCAGAGACCACACGTGCGGTGTCTCGCGCCATGGAATCCTTTGCAGCCAGGGCACCGCCCGCGACCATGTCCGCCGGTACTAGATCTGCGGTATCTGTAGGATTTCTTAGGGCCAAGGCACTAGATCGCGCACAGCAGGCAACCCACTTGCAGCTTAGCAGATGCACGACGTCTCGCAGACGCTTGGAGGCCTACGCGGCGAAGCACAAAAAGCAAGCGGCCAGCCTCCCAGAAACCGGACAGACGACGTCTTCCAGATCTTTCGAGGCCTAGGCGCTGTAGCGCACGCAGCAGGAGACAAGGCTCGGGAAGAACCTAAAGATACGAGGCCCCTTAAATTCTCCGAGCCCGCGGCGCTGAAGCACGCAAAGCAAAGGAGCAGCTTTCTACGAGCCAGATATACGACGTCTCTTAGATTTCCCTAGGTCTAGGCACTGCCGTGAAGGGGGCCTTGCTTGTTGTAGCGCAGTGAAAACTGCACGTGGGCGCCAGAGGGAACGCTCCCGGTTGCAGGATGCCGCTTATGGCGCGTCTCCTGGTGCTGGGGATGGATGCAGGTAACTTTGTGGCAAGTCATGATTTATGTCTCTTGGCTCCGTCAACGGAAAGAGAAGCGACCACGAACGTTTACACCCTGCCTTCAAAAGCACCGCCAGCATTGGGCGCCGGCGCTCTGCACTTACATATATGTATGTATATATATGTACCTATATGTATATCCATGTCTATGTACGCATAGGCGTGCTGCGTCCTTATAACCAAAGCAAGATGCTTATTGCGTAACTTCGCTCGTCTATGGGGCAAGAATGAACTATGTCCCCGTCAGGTGCTTTCTGCGGCAGTAGCAGCGGCCCTTGCGTGAGAACAGCAGAGGCCTCGAGGAGTTCTCGGATGCAGAATAGTACTCAGTGGTCAACCCTCTCTACGCATTCAGCTCAATCGAAGCAGGTGCACACCCTCAGCTACCCGAGGACTGTTTGGATGCAGAAGGGTACCCAGTCGTCTGACCATTCAGCTCAATCGAAGCGGTTGCACACCCCTAGCGGCCCGAGGCATACCCGCATGCAGAAGGGTACCCAGTCATCCGATCCCATCTGAGCATTCAGCTCCATCAGAGCAGACGCACATCCTCGGCTCCCCGCGGACTACCTGGAAGCGGAAGCGTACTCACTCATGCGGGCATTGTGCTCGATCGAAGCAGGTGCACACCCTCAGCTGCCCGAGAACTACATCCTCAGCTACCCGAGGACTACTCAGATGCGGAAGTGTACCCCGTCATGTAGGCATTCAGCTCAATCGAAGCAAATGCACATTTTTAGCTACCCGAGTACTACTGGGATGCGCAGGAACACCTAGGCATCCAGTTCCATCTGAGCATCCAGCTCCATCAAAGCAGATGCATGCCCTCGACTCCAGCAGGAATACTTAAATGCAGGAAGGCACTTACTCATTCAGTCCCCTCTAGGCGTTCAGCACAGTCTAAGGGATGCATACGCGTGTCTGCCGAGGGCAAGAGGATACTGGGTCTTGCAGCGCCGCTTTAGACGATCAGCTCAACTGAAGCAGGCGCACAATGAAGTAAATGAGGATGTAGTTGCTACTGGGCGCCACCCACAAAGTAGTAGTGGTTCACGAGAACCTCCTGGAGGATTTCCGACTCCCACCGCTTTCTCTTGTCTTCGCGTGTTCCAGATATTATGGATTACGGCTGAAGCCGGTGCATGGTGATCTAACAGTACATGCTTGGGGAGGAAGAAATAGCGGAGAGCCAGTCAGTCGCCGACCCAAGCAGTCTCGCGTGAAGGGTGGCGTGGGAGACTCCCGCAGAACGATATGGTGCAAACAGCAGCGTACGGCTACGCTGTCTCAGGGAGAAGGATATATTGCATCTCGCGTGAGGCCCAGTATCACATTTAGAGGGCAGGCATATAGCCCTGGATGCCTTGCGGCGCGCAGACAATCTTTAGTTCTGAGTAGATTCGAGTCGCACGCGAGCAACTCTACTGATGACGTGCCAGTGTGGAAGGAGTGACCGGCAGGGGGGGAATGGGGCTTGTGCACAAACGCAGAGGTCCCTCCTCGTGTAGCAGCGGGCGCTTGTAAGTTCCAGCCCTGGGGCAACATAGTAGTGCATTCCAGTATGTGCGCAGGATACAGAGGGTAGCAAAGAAGCCGCTGCGTACAGCACAAGGCTCGAAGATAAAGTGGCTGTCCTCGTCTCCGGGTGAAGCAATGCTCGTACATGCATCTATATATGCATGCATATCAATGAATCTTTTCGTTTCAAACCCACCTTTCGAGTGCCTGAGCTAACATCTTCAAATGAAGTATGTGAAGCCTTGCCCGCATGTGTATATTTGCGAGAGGGTCTTTCTCTGCAGTCCGCCGTTCAGCCGGCTGATACAACATCTAGACGTATGCGGATGCAGCGATATACGCGTTCAAATACAAATTTGCTCGTGCCCGCGGACCTCTGTACACAAGAAGACACGTGGGTACATCCGCCTTCGATACAGGAGAGCAGAAGGCTACACGTTCACGCGAATCTCTCCGCGTGCACCTCGCTTCAGCCGGTTGACCCATTACTGCTGGGGCGAGGTAGGTGAATCGTTGCTCCCATACCTGTAGTTATCTACCAGGAGCTCTTCACCTGCGATTCATTCTTCGACGAGTTGCCCCATCGGCCTTGAGTTAGGTTAGTGAATCACTGCTCGCAGGCATGTATCGATTCACGAGGTGCTCTCCTCGTTTGCAACCCGTTCTTCGAGTGGTTGGCCCGCACGCATGTACTTATCTACGAGGAGCTGTG
>SJYA01006778.1:0-19788 GCA_006410615.1 Neotragus moschatus
TGTCTGTCTGGCTCCTTGCTGTGTCCCTGGTGCCTAGAACAGTGCCTGGACATGCCCAAGAAATGTTGATGGGGTAAATGAAGGAATGAGTTGGACATGCTGTGAGAAGGGATGGACCCCAGAGAGCTGGAACAGAATGGGCAAAGGGAACAGGTGGACGGGAGCTGACTGTGGAAGGCTTTGCAGGCCGTTGAAGAGTTTGGTTTTACTCTTCATGCCGCAGAGAGTGGTCAGGGGGATTTTGAGCAGGGGAGGGGCACCATGTGACCTGTGATTTAAGGTGGGCCCTTGGACTGGTGGGGCCGTGGGTCTGTTAGGGAGCTCACATGAACGCTGCTTTACCCGAGCTTGGGAAGGAAAAGTGGTCTCTGAGTCACTTTATCTTGGAAAAGAAGGCCTAGCCCCCAGCCCTGTGCCCAGCCCTGTGCTCTCCCCCTCCAGGCCCCTGAGTGCCAGTGGTGGTGTTGTCCCTTGTCACCTGGAACCCCATGCAGCCGGAACCCAGGCCTAGCGGGGCCGGGGCCCATACCCAATTCCTGCCCCTGAGATCACAGCGCCCCGAGGGGGCAGGGGACACGGTGATGTACGCCTCCACCGAGTGCAAGGCCGAGGTCACGCCCTCCCAGCATGGCAACCGCACCTTCAGCTACACCCTGGAGGACCACACCAAGCAGGCCTTTGGCATCATGAACGAACTGCGGCTCAGCCAGCAGCTTTGCGACGTGACGCTGCAGGTCAAGTACCAGGACGCGCCTGCTGCCCAGTTCATGGCCCACAAGGTGGTGCTGGCCTCGTCCAGCCCCGTCTTCAAGGCCATGTTCACCAACGGGCTGCGGGAGCAGGGCATGGAGGTGGTGTCCATTGAGGGCATCCACCCAAAGGTCATGGAGCGGCTCATTGAGTTCGCCTACACCGCATCCATTTCCATGGGGGAGAAGTGTGTGCTTCACGTCATGAACGGCGCTGTCATGTACCAGATCGACAGCGTGGTCCGCGCCTGCAGCGACTTCCTGGTGCAGCAGCTGGATCCCAGCAATGCCATCGGCATTGCCAACTTCGCCGAGCAGATCGGCTGTACGGAGCTGCACCAGCGTGCCCGGGAATACATCTACATGCACTTTGGGGAGGTGAGTAAGGGACGGGAACATGGCACCAGGGCTTCAGAGCAGCCTTGGGAGGACCAGGAAACAGACAGGTGGTCATCACCATCTCCCCTTGAGAGGTGAAGGGTCAAGGCGAGGAGATGGAGAAAAATAGGGTTGAGCTCCCAGTCTAGATATCTGTGACAAATCTAGGAAACAGCTGAAGAAAGTGGACTGTCATGGATGTCTGGGCTCCCTGGGGTCTAAGGTGGGGACAGAGGACAGTGACTCTGACAGCACTTCCACCCTAGGCTGCCCTGAGCAGGGCCTGATGTTCCAGGCTGTCAGTAAATATTTATTGAACACCCGTGACATGCTGTCAACAGCCAGTATGACCCTTACACATGTTTTTAGTCCACAGAGTATTGTGCTCACACTAATCTTTGTTTCATTTTCATTTTTAAGTGGAGGAAGTTGTGAGTAGAGAAAATGAGTGCTTGTTGAGTACTTGGTGTGGGCCAGCCTCTAAGTGATTTCCAGCCTTTAAATCTCTGAGTCTTCCCAGCTATCCTAGGAGGAGGTATGCTTTGGAGTGCCTTCCTGGAATTTTTTTTTTTTTTGCCACACCACACAGCTTGCAGGATCTTAGTTCCCTGACCAGGGATTGAACCCTGGCCCTGGCAGTGAAAGCCCTGAGTCCCAACCACTGGACCACCAGGGAACCCCTACTTCCTGGAAATTTTAAAAATCAGCCTCCCGTGGCTGGGACCAGCTAGGTGGCCACTACCCGTGGTCTCTATGCCTCTCCTTCTCTACCATTTGGGGGTTGACCAGATGCCCCAAGAAGCTCTGACATTAGTCTTAGGACTTACGGCTTCCAGGATGGTGGCCCAAGAACAGGGTTGTCCCACTGACCTGCACAACAGTAGTGTCAGGGGGTTGTCTCGGCTTGGGGTAACAGGAAGCTGGGATCCTGCTGATGTGGGGTGACTGAAATTATTTATATAGACCAGTGCCAGATAAGAAATATTTACCTTAGCAATAACCCTGCTATGAGTTAGCAACTAATATAATCCCCCTTTTATAGAGGAAGAAAACCAAGGCACGGAGTGTTTTAGGTTTTTGCCCAAGGTGGTACAATTAGAAGGTAGTGGGCCAATACTGCAACTCAGGCTGCTTTCTTCAAGCCTGAATTTTACTTTCTTTCTAACATATTCTGTTGCTATTTCCTTTGAAGTCAGTCTGCTCTTTTGAAAAAATAATTTCATTAAAAAAATAAAAGGGTAACATTCTTACAGTTCAGATACAAAATGATACAAAATCTAAGAGGTAACCTTTCTTTTTCCCATTTATGTACTTACCTGCTATATGCCTGGCATGTAGTGTTAACTCATGGAATTCTCACACACTGAGAGTTCCATACTATTCAAAGGCCTATTTCTTTTCTTTAAATTTTTATTTATTTATGGCTGTGCTGGGTCTTCGTTGCTGCTCACAGGCTTTCTGTAGTTGCAGTGAGCAGGGCCTTTTCTCTAATTGCGCTGTGAAGGCTCCTCAGTGCAGTGGCTTCTCTTGTGGAGCACGGGCTCTAGAGCAAGAGCTCAAGATTATGGCACATGGGCTTAGTTGCCCCAAGGCATGTGGTATCTTCCCCGTCTAGGGATCAGACCTGTGTCCCCTGCATTGGCAGGTGGATTCTTAATCACTGGACTACTAGGGAAGGCCCTCAAATGCCTGTTTCACACCTGAGGAAGCTGAGATTAGCAGAAGCAGATTGAGTGTCTTGTCCAAGGTCCTGGCAGGGGCTTGGCATGGGGCTGGGGGGTGGGTGCTGGGGTCCAGCCCCAGCAGGATCCAGGAGTTCCCTCAGGATGGACGGTGTTGGAGAGAGAGAGAGAGAGAGAGAGAGAGAGAGAGAGAGAGAGAGAGAGAGAGAGAGAGAGAGAGAGAGAAGGAGACCAAGCTTAGGTGGAGCGGGTCTGTAACTTTATTTTTAAAAGGAGCTTTTATACCTTGGGCTGTACATAGAGGGGAATGGAGGATGCAGAGTCATGCAGGGTCAGCAGTTCTGACTCTTATCGAAACCAGGCTTTCTTTCTGCATACCTTTCCATATACAAAGGTCTAATGTAATTTACATCATCTTCTGGCCTGGAGGCCTGTTAACATTTTATGACCCTTTTTTTCTGATACAGGTTAGTCAACCGGAAAACTTATTTTCTCTAAAAGTGTTTTTTCTGAAGTCTGGCGCAACTCTCAGAAAGTACTAAATAAAGTTGCATTCCTATGGGACAAAGGTGCAGTGGGTTATAACAAAGAAAAAATTTATTAACTCAAAGGTCTAATGTTGCTAACACCAAGGCTACTACTTATTTTCCCTACATACCAACTATATTAACTAATATACTCCCAGGCACACAATGGGTAAAGGATATGGAAACTTGGCAGCAAGCATTGGCTCAACAATGAAATCCTTCACCCGCACTATTCTAATAAGTTTTACTCCTCGAAGGGCTCTATGCCTATTAGGACTTTAGAATGTTTAAGTTCCCCTGCCTTTCATGGTTGGGAAATTGTGAACAATCATGTGCGTTAGTTGTAAGAGTATGGAAAAAACCGTTAGAATGCTAACAGAGGGGTTTGAATTGAAATATTCCTTTCATGCCCAGGAGACTTATCAACTAGAGCCCTAAGTTGATTTTCTCCAGAGAAAGGTGGTTGGGGATAGCCCCCTGTTAATGCCAGAAGAGTAAGTGAAAGGCATAATATAGTAAACAGATTTTGTTATCCGGGTAGATGCTCCAGCAGGTCCAGGGAGTCCCTCGAGTCCTGATCCGCCTTGCCTGTCAGGTCTCTCCTCATGACCTTGTCATGGGTGGGATCTCATGTGCTGGCTCTCGGCAGGTAGGAGTGGAGAGAGACCTGTAAGTCAGCCCATGACATTGTTGCCCTCTGCAGGTGGCCAAGCAAGAGGAATTCTTCAACCTGTCCCACTGCCAGCTGGCAACCCTCATCAGCCGGGATGACCTGAATGTGCGTTGCGAGTCTGAGGTCTTCCACGCCTGCATCAACTGGGTCAAGTATGACTGTGAGCAGCGGCGCTTCTACGTGCAGGCGCTGCTGCGGGCTGTGCGCTGCCACTCGCTCACGCCCCACTTCCTGCAGATGCAGCTGCAGAAGTGTGAGATCCTGCAGTCGGACTCCCGCTGCAAGGACTACCTGGTGAAGATCTTCCAGGAGCTCACCCTGCACAAGCCCACGCAGGTGATGCCCTGCCGGGCGCCCAAGGTGGGCCGCCTCATCTACACAGCCGGTGGCTACTTCCGCCAGTCGCTCAGCTACCTGGAGGCCTACAACCCCAGCGATGGCACCTGGCTCCGGCTGGCAGACCTGCAGGTGCCCCGGAGCGGCCTGGCGGGCTGTGTGGTGGGTGGGCTGCTGTATGCCGTGGGCGGCCGCAACAACTCACCTGATGGTAACACCGACTCCAGCGCCCTGGACTGCTACAACCCCATGACCAACCAGTGGTCGCCCTGCGCCTCCATGAGCGTACCCCGCAACCGAATTGGGGTGGGCGTCATCGACGGGCATATCTACGCCGTTGGCGGCTCCCATGGCTGTATCCACCACAACAGTGTGGAGAGGTGAGTGGTGGGGGCAGGAGGCGTGGGATCCGGGGGTTCTGCTGCTAACACGTCCCCCGCCATTGGGATCTGAGGGTTCCTCTTGTCTTTCTTTTAAAATATTTATTTATTTATTTCTGTCTGTGCAGGGTCTTTGTTGCTGCACGCAGGCTTTCTCTAGTTGCTGTGAGCCGGGGCTACTTTTCGTTGTGGTGCACAGGCTTCTTATTGTAGTGGCTTCTCTTGTTGTGGAGCACAAGCTCTTAAGTCCACCAGCTTCAGTAGTTGCAGCGTGTTGGCTCAGTAGTTGCGGCACAGGCTTCGTTGCTCCATGGCACATGAATCTTCCTGATTGAAGACACGGGGATCGAACCCATGTCCCCTGCCTTGGTAGGTGGATTCTCATCCACTGCACCTCCAGGGACGTCTTCCCTCAATTGTTGAGTGCTTTTCTCTGTGCCTTGCCTTCAGGGAATGGAAGCCTCAAGGTGAAGCTAAATTCCTGGGGGATGTATGGTCATGACCCTGGATGATGTGTCTTGGCCTGGGAACTATTTACAGGGCCATCACATACCCATACAACGACTATTAGCAGATCTGGAAAAACTTCCATCAGTTTGAAACTGTCAGAATGTTAATATGCTAATTTTGTTAAAACATGACACCTCACTGCTATCTATCCACAAGTGGTTGTAAGAAACACACATATGAGGTCCGTTAATGTGGAAGGTGCCCCGTTAGATGTGGTGCCCTTGTGCAGTACACAGTCTGTGTACAGTACAGCTGTGCACGGTGAGCCTGTGTTTGCATGTGTGCTCACTCAGTGTGTCTGCGTCTGTGACCCCATGGACTGTATAGCCCTCCAGGCTCCTCTGTCCATGTATTTATTTCCTGGGCAAGAATACTGGAGTGGGTTGCCATTTCCTCCTCCAGGGGATCTTCCTGAGCCAGGAACTGAACTGGTGTCTGAGCTTAGGTGGTGGTCTGATGGAACCATGTGAGTCCAGCAGAGGTGCAGGCGACCTTGAGCCGATGGGGGCCGTGAACCTCAGTTTCCTTGTCTAGAAAACAGACGTACTGATAACTTGCATTGTAGGGAATCTTTGTGAGAACTGAAGAGTTCAAGTAAGGGGCTTCCCAGGTGTTGCAGTGATAAAGAATCCACCTGCCAATGCAGGAGACATGGGTTCTATCCCTGGTCCAGGAAGATCCCACATACCTCAGAGCAGCTGTAAGCCAGTGCGCCACAACTATTCAGCCAGTGCTGTAGGAGCCGTGGAGCGGAAACTACTGAAGCCCACTTGCTCTAGAGCCCACACTCCACAACTAGAGAAGCCGCTGCAGTGAGAGGCCTGCGCACCACAACTAGGGAAAAGCCTGTGCAGCAGGAAGGCCAGCATAGCCAAATAACGTTATTTTTCAAATTAAAAAGGAAAGAAAAGCACCAGCACAGTGGGATATCAGTGGGCTCAGTGTCTGAGGTCGGCTGGGGCTGGTGTTGTCACTGCTACTCTGTCGTGGCAGGTATGAGCCGGAGGGGGACGAGTGGCACTTGGTGGCCCCGATGCTGACACGAAGGATCGGGGTGGGAGTGGCTGTCCTCAACCGTCTGCTCTACGCGGTTGGGGGCTTCGACGGGACAAACCGCCTCAACTCAGCTGAGTGCTACTACCCAGAGAGAAACGAGTGGCGGATGATCACACCCATGAACACCATCCGAAGCGGAGCAGGTGGGAGGGGGCTGCGGGGAGGGGAGCGAGGAGGAGCACCCTCCCCACCCTGGGAGTGACACTCATAGCCTCCTTGCTCTTGGCTTTGTCTCTCCAGGGCCCCTCAGGAGAGGGGAGGAAGGGAGGCGGGTGCCGGGAGAGGGGAGGGTGTCTCCCCAAGAAGGTGATGGCTGGGGCCCCTAAGGCCAGGCCCTGGAGTCATCCTCTCTGTGTCGTCCGGTTTAGGAGTCTGCGTCCTGCACAACTGTATCTATGCTGCGGGGGGCTACGATGGTCAGGACCAGCTCAACAGCGTAGAGCGCTACGACGTGGAGACAGAAACGTGGACATTCGTAGCCCCCATGAAGCATCGGCGAAGTGCCCTGGGAATCACCGTTCACCAGGGAAGGATCTACGTTCTTGGTGAGGCCTGGGCAGAGAAGCCCACCTAGCCCCTTTCAGTACTAGGGCTTTACATGCTTCCTTCCTTCCTAACCCCCCAACCCCCACCCCCTTGGAATAGTGACCGACCATCCCTCCTGCCCTCCCTGCAGGGGGCTACGACGGTCACACATTCTTGGACAGCGTGGAGTGCTATGACCCAGACACGGACACCTGGAGCGAGGTGACCCGAATGACCTCTGGCCGGAGTGGGGTGGGCGTGGCTGTCACCATGGAACCCTGCCGGAAGCAGATTGACCAGCAGAACTGTACCTGTTGAGCTGCTTCTGTTTCCTGAGTGGGGGAAAAAAAAGGTCCGATCCAGAGTATTGTCGTTTCTGTACCAAAAAAAAAAAAAAAACGGGGACAAATGAAGAGGCTCCACAGTGCAAATCGTGGCCTCCAGAATGGGAGGCTGGGACACCATGGTGTTCCAATCATGACGTGAAAGAAAAGAAGGCTAGAGTGGGAACTCGTGAGCCTGCCAGAGCAGTCCCAGGAATGTCCAACAAGAGCCTGCCCAGGAGGTGGGTGCGGGAAGGACGGGCTCCCCAGAGAGAGGCGCCCAATACCTGCTACCCCAAGACCAGGCCTGGCTCCCCTACCAGCAGCCGCCACCTCCCTGTGGGATGAAAACAGGTGCCAGGGACAGGCTGGTTTTCATCCCCTGTGTCTTTGTGATTATTTCCTAGAGGCCTGGGAAGAAGCCCACTGAGGCCTTGGGGGAGGAGGCCCCTCCAGAGGTGTGGACCCCAGGGGTGGGCCTGTACATAGAAACCACTGGATTTTGCTGCCTGGACAGTCATTTTGTTGATAAATAGCCCTGTAACTTTGAAAATAAAGAACCAACTAACTAGTGTCTTCCAACTGGGCTCTCAGCCAGAGATCTCAAACCTGTGGGGACAGAAAGGACTCCTCTCCTGACATGCACTCAAAAGTCTTTTGATTTAAGGCTTGGATTCGAAACCAGTTTGTTATCTCGGCCCCGCTGAATTTTGATATGTAGGGCATCTTTCTCCCCACGAGCAAGCCACACAGGGCTCACTTTGTCTATCACTTTCGACTGCTTTGAAGACAATGACCCAACTCCTTGACACCTCTCCTAGGGCTCCCCGAGATTAATTGCACACATGCGCAGTTTATATTTTCACAGTGTATATTGTATTATTATATTTTCACAGTTTATATTAAGGCAGAAGATCCCCAACATGGGCTTCTCGGATGGCTCTGTGGTAAAGAAGCCGCCTGCCACGCGAGAGACATGGGTTCCATCTCTGGGTTGGGAAGATCCCCTGGAGAAGGAAATGGCAACCCACTGCAGTATTCTTGCCTGGAAAATTCCATGGACAGAGAAGCCTGGCAGGCTACAGTCCATGAAGTCGCAATTGAATGTCTAAACAATAACTATCCCCAACATGCCTTCCAAATTTAGTGAAAGTCCATCAGGTCATATTTATGCATTTCAATAACACAGACTGAGGCTTTTGTTTTATTTAGATGCCTGGGTATTCAAAAGACAAAGAGGTTCTTAGGAGTTCTCTTAGGCAAAGGGCTCAATAGCTTGGCTCCTCCTGAACAGCCTGTGTGAAGGAGTTATGTGGCCTGGATCTTTTCTTCTGCCTGTCAACTCTATTCGTGCTGGGGGAGTAGAGAGAAGAATGGTCTCAACTGTTGGGGATTTCACAGGTTCTTCCAAACAGCTTAGTGAGGGAACATTTGATTCTTTCCCTGCCAGCGAAAACATCCTACCTCCCGTCTCTGTGGCTTCACTCAGGCCACCCAAAGGCAGTCTCAGTTGTCTCTAGTTGCCCACATCTCTGGTCCTTGTCCTAAGATCTTTATGGAACAAGAAAATAAATCTGGGAATTCCCTGGCAGTCCAGTGGTTAAGGACTCAGGGCTTTCACTGCTGGGGCCCAGCCTCCATCCCTGGTCCAGGAACTAAGAGTCTGCAAGCCATGTGGTGAGGCCAAAAGAAAAAAATGTTGGTTGCATTGAATGGATGGGGAAAACTAGAAATTGTAAACACATCTAGATAGTCTTAGCATTTGCAATGTATTTCTACACATTATTTGATCCTCAATGGTGCTATGAGCTAAGAAGGGCAAGCCTGAGTTCTTTTTTGAAAACCTTCATGCGTTTGGCCATGTCAGATCTTGGTTGTGGAATATCTTTGATCTTCGTTGAGGCATGTGAGATGTTTCAGTTGTGGCATGTGAACTCTTTATTGTGGCATGTGGGATTTAGATCCCTGACCAGGGATCCAACCTGGGGTCCCCTGCATCAGGAGCATGGAGTCTTAGACACTGGACCATGAGGGGAGTCCCTGAACTCTACAGATGAGAAGAAGAGGTTCAGAGAAGTGACCTGCCCAAGTGGTGGGGTGCAGACCTGACCTGTGTGGTACCCCAAAGCAGTCCCTCTCAGCTATAACTTGCTCCACCTGTGTGTTTGTCAAAGGGGATGTTACAGAAGTCCCATGGCAGCCCTTCCCTGGAGGTCCAGTGGTTAAGACTCACTCTGAACTCCACTGCAGGGGACACAAGTTCAAGGTTCAGTTTCTAGTCAGGGAACTAATATCCCGCGTGCTATGCAACTCGGCCAAAATAAGTAAGTAAGTAAATGCACACGTGTGCTCAGTCATGTCTGACTCTTTGTGACCTTATGGAGGCATATGTAGCCCACCAGGCTCTGTTGTCTGTGGAATTTTGCAGACAAGAGTACTAGAGTGGGTTGCCATTCTCCTCCAGGGGATCTTCCTGACCCAGGGATTGAACCCACGTCTTCTGTGTCTCCTGTATCTGCAGGCAGATTCTTTACCACTTGAGCCATCAGGGAAGCCCAAGGAAATAAATAAGTAGATACGTAAGTAGGTCCTGTGGGATCAGTGTGCATAGCCAGAAACAGCGTCTAATCTAGAATAGGGATTTACACATAATGTGGTTGCCAGAAGCCCCACAGCCTACGCCAGAGTGCTGTTTCCTTTCAGAGGCATTAGAGCCATGGTCTTGACACGAAGTCAACCTGACTCAGTAAGGCAGTTTGGGTAAATAGTTTACAAGTCAGGTAAACAGTTTCGTATCTGAAAAAACAGTACCTGGACGCCTACTTGGCGCTAGACCCTATGTGAGCTGCTAGACCAACAAAGGTGAGTATTTTTTAAAAACTTAATCGGAGAATAATTTCTTTCCACTGTTGTGTTGTCTTCTGCCATACAGCAACACGAATCAGGCAGCCCTAAGGACACATAGGTCCCCTCCTTCTTGAACCTCTCCCCGACCCCACTGTAGGTTGTCACAGAGTAGCGCTTTGAGCTCCCTGAATTATACAGCAAGTTTTCCCATTAGCATTACCTGTTTTATATATGGCAGTGTGTATGTTTTAATGCTATTCTCTCAATTCATCCTACCCTCTCCTTCCCCTGCTGGCCCAAGTCTCTTTTTATGTCTGCATCTCTATTCCTGCTCTGCAAATAGTTTCATCAGTACCATTTTTCTAGATGCCATATATATGTGTTAACATATGACTGTTGTTTTTCTCTTTCTGACATAGCTTCACCTTGTATAACATGCTTTAGTTTCATCCACCTCACTAGAACTGACTCAAATGTGTTCCTTTTCATGGGTGAGTAATATTCTATTGTATATGTGCACCAAAACTTTTTTATCCATTGATCTGTTGATGAACACATAGATTGCTTCCATGTCCTGGCTACTGTAAACATTGCTGCAGTGAACACTGGGACATGTGTCTTTTTCATTTGTGGTTTTCTCAAGGTATATATATGCCCAGCAGTGAGATTGTTGGGTCATATGGTGGTTTTATTCCTAGTTTTTAAAGGAATCTCCATACTGTTCTCCATAGTGGCTCTATCAATTTACATTCCCACCAACAGTGCAAGAGGGTTCCCTTTTCTCCACTCTCTCTCCAGCATTCATTATTTGTAGGTTTTTTGATGATGGCCATTCTGATCGGTGTGAGGTGATACTTCCGAAGGTGAGTATTTATGTTCACTTTCTATCTCTGCAAAAAACTTGATTTTATGCCTTACTCTTCTAGGCAATGGGACTGACAGTGAACAAGCCCCAAAACATCCCTGCCCTCGTGGAAATTACAGCCTAGTCAGGGAGTAGGGTGACCAACTTATCCTAGTTTGCCTGGGACTTTTCCAGTTTGAACACTGAAAGGCTGGCATCCCAGGAACCACTTAGTCCCAGTAAACCAGGTTCATTGGTTACTCTCCAGGTAAACCAGATATATTAACAACTGTGTTGAGTGACAGACATGATTAAATTTGCATTTGGTAGCTCTGGAAGCTAAGTGGAAATGGCTGGGGATAGAGGTACACTGGGAAAGGTTAAACAGTTGGCGTAGTAGCCAGGTGACAGGCTGGTGGTATGGATCAGGCAGGTGCCTATGGGAATAGAGTCTACAGGTGAATAGACTGCTTACGATAGATGAATAATCAGGAATGCTCCTGGGTGGTTTTGAAGCTTAAGAAGCCAAGTGGGGTCCTTGGAGGAATCTGCTGTTACAGAAGGAAGTGACGGTGGTTCAGAGTGTGTTAGGTTTGTAGTCTCAAGATAACGATTGTTTTTGGAAAGTACTCAAGCAGATTTTTCAAACCTTCAATCTTTGATGCTTCTAACAAATAACTCTTGAATGGCTGCTCTGTGCTAGACATGCAGTGAGGTATTCAGATACAATGAGGAGCAAGCATGACACTGGCCTGTTTTCATAGAGCTAATAAAATAATCCAACTTCCCTGGTGGCTCAGCAGTAAAGAATCCTCCTGCCATGCAGGAGACTCGGGTTTGATCTCTGGGTCAGGAAGATCCCTTGGAGAAGCAAATGCAACCCACTCCATATTCTTGCCTGGGAAATCGCATGGACAGAGAAGCCTGGCGGGCTACAGTCCATGGGGTCGAAAAAGAGTCAGACGTGACTTAGTTACTAAACAACAATAAAATAATCACATTGAGTATATGTAATTTCTTAGGTAAGCTTTCTGAAGGACTGGAGCTCAACCTAGGTCAGATGCCTTGAGAAAGCATTCTTGAAGTGTTTTTTTTTTTTTTTTTTTCCCCCCCAGAAATTCAGAATGTAAACTAGGTAAGGGAAAAGAGGGGTAAGATTCTGGACAGAGGAACCATCTGTCCTGTGGCACTGAAAAGCAAGTGTAGGTGAAGCTCTGAGGGAGGAGGAACATGGTATCAGAAGAGGCTTAACAGAGGTGAGGGAGACAGACCGTGCAAGCCCAGTGCACCACATAATTTTCATTTACTAAATACCTAAATACTGCCTTTAAAAAAAAGTTAAAACATTACAGGACTTCCCTGGTGACTCATTGGTTAAGAATACACCTGTCAGTGCAGGAGACAAGGGTTTGATCCTTGATCTGGGAAAATCCTGCATGCCATGGAGCAACTAGCCAGTGTGCCACAACTATTGAGCCTGTGCTCCAGAGCCCAGGGACCACAACTCCTGAGCCCAGGTGCCGCAACTACTGAAGCCGGTGTGCCCTAGAGCTGGTGCTCTGCAACAACAGAAGCCACTGCAATAAGAAGCCTGAGCACTGCAACTAGAGAAAAGTCTGCATGGCCACGAAGACCCAGCACAGCCAGAAGTAAATACTTTTTTAAAAAGGTAAAACATTACAGATAAAGCTGAAGTTTTACTCTCTCTCCATCCCAGCCCCTCTAAATCTTAAAAAGAAAAAAAAATTAGCGATCTTCAATATTGTATGTTTTACGTAGTTCCTTACAAAAATGGCATAATGTTGCCTGTATTGCTTTTCCCCTCTCAGTAAGCTCTGTCTGTGATGTCACGTTCCTTTTACCAGCTACTGGATATTCTGTTTTTCACTATTGACAGATGTTTAGGTTGTTTCTAGTTTCTCAGAATTACAGATAAGGCAGCAACAGCCTCTCTTATTTTTTTTTAAATTTAATTAATTTTTTTTTTAGCCTCTGTTAATCATGACTCCTTTCTCCAGATGGGTGCTAGGAGGTGGAACTTACTAGGTCTTGGAGTAAGCGCAGCTTTCCTAGATGCTGGCAGATGACCCTCCAAAGTCCTTTTTATTCCTGCTATTTCTGCAAGTTCTTTTTTCAACTTAAGTTTTACATATTTTTTAAAAATTGAGGTATATTTGATTTATAACATCATGTTAATTTCAGAGTGCAGCACAGTGATTCATAGAAGCTCTTTATAAATCTACACACAGAGGGTTTCCTGGTAGTGCAGTGGTTGAGAATCTGCTTTGCAATGCAGGTGACACCAGTTGGATCCCTGATCTGGGAAGATCCCACATGCCATGGAGCAGCTAAGCCGGTGCGCCACAAGTGTTAAGCCTGTGCTCCAAAGCCTGGGAGCCACAACTACTGGGCCCGTGTGCCACAACTCCTGAAGCTGGTACACCCTAGAGCCTGTGCTCTGTAACAAGAGAAGCCACTGCAATGAGAAGCCCACATAGTGAAACTAGAGAGTAGCCCCTGCTCTCTGCAACTAGAGAAAGGCTGCCCACAGCAGAGAAAAACTAGCAGAGCCAAAAATAAAAATAAATTCAAAAAAATTACACACAATCGACTGTATCACTCTTTTTCCTGATGCTGCTGCTTTTTGTGGCACAAAAATGTTCGTTTTTATCTTGACCTTTTCTGCAGCTTCCTACTCGTTAATTTATTGTCTCCCGCCCATAAATTCATTGCTTCTGCCTAAGTTAACCAAAGTTAGTTTTCTGTTGGTTCTGCTAGAACCAAGAATCCTGACTAATAGAGATAGGAAGAGATTTTGAAAAATATATCTTAAAATATAAGCTTTGTTTATGTACTGCTTTTTTGTTTGTTTTTTAAAAAAAACACATTAGTCTGCTTTGGGTCTTAGTGGCTGCACATGGGCTCTTTAGTTGCAGTGCACAGACTCTCTGGTTGTGGCATGTGGGTTCTGGAGTGCTTGGGCTTCATAGCTACAGTGATCAGGCTTAGTTGCTCATTGGTATGTGGGATCTTAGTTCCTAACCAGGGATTGAACCCCAACCCCCTGCATTACTCAGGGGATTCTTAACCGCTGGACCACTGGAGAAGTCCCAGTTAAGACTTTCTGTACACTGTTGATGAGTAAGGGTAATAGTGTGCATTGTTGTCTTATTTCTGGCTATAATGTTACCGTTTCTAATGTTCCACCATTCAATTTGATTTTCTGTAATCCATGCTTTAAGTTTTGCCAGAAACTTTTTAAAGTTCAGGAAGCTCCCTCTTGCTTTGCATGTGCTAAGTTGCTTTGGTTGTGTCTGACTCTTTTCGATCCTATGGATTGTAGCCCTCCAGGCTCTTCTGTCCATGGGATTCTCCAAGCAAGAATACTGGAGTGGGTTGACATGCCCTCCTCCAGGGCATCTTCCCAACCCAGGGATCGAACCTACGTCTCCTACATCTCCTGCATTGGCAGGTGGGCTGTTTACCACTAGTGCCACCTGGGAGGCCCCATATCTAGTTGTTGTTGTTGTTTTTTATCATAAATGGGTGTTGGATTTTCTAGACATCTCTCAATCTGTAGCTGGATGCCAAGAATCTACATTTCTAACAAGTTCCCAGTTGATGGTGATGTGGCTTGTGCAGGAACCATATTTGGAGACACTGGTGTAGAACAAGAACAATGGGTTAAAGGCAGGTTCTGAAAAACAACATTTAAGGAGTAGAGGGAAGTAAGAGAAGTCCTGATAGAAACTCAACAGCAGCATAAAATTATGAGGAAAAATCAAGAAAAGTACAGTGTCACAGAAGCCAAGTGGTGAAAAATTTGAGCACAAAAGTTTAAAAGAATCACACTATTGAATACAAAGAGGCTTCCCTGGTAAAGAATCAGCCTGCAGTGTGGGAGACCTGGGTTGGATGCCTGGGTGGGGAAGATCCCCTGGAGGAGGACATGGCAACCCACTGTAGTATTCTTGCCTGGAGAATCCCACGGACAGAGGAGCCTGGCAGGTTGTTACAGTCCACGGGATCACAAAGAATTGAACACGGCTGAGCGACTAAGCACAGCACAGCACATTGCATACAAAGAGGCTGGACTTCCCTTATGGTCCAGTGGTTAAGAATCCACCTGCCAATACAGGGGACACAGGTGGGTTCAATCTCTGGTCCGGGAAGATTCCACGTGCTCTGGAGCAACTAAGCCGGTGCATCACAACTATATCCCATGGCTAGAGCGTGTGCTTGACAGTGAGAGGTCATTGCAATGAGAGCCCTACACAATGCAACTAGAGAATAGCCCCTGCTTGCCACAGCTGGAGAAAGCCCACGGCCAGCAATGAAGACCCAGTGCAGCCAAAAAAAATTTTTTTTTAAATCTTAAAAAAAAAATACAAAGAGGTTCAAATGCTCACTGGACCTGGCATTTGGACGGTAACTTTACTAAGAGCCTTTTTGGTAGAATTGTGAGGGTTAAGCAATAAATTTTGTAAACATTTACTAAGTGCCACTGAGAAATCTCATGGACAGAGGACCCTGGTGGGCTACAGTCCAGGGGGGTCACAAAAGAGTTGGACATGACTGAGGATGTACAGCAGAGAAAGAAAAATTAGAACAGCCACTGTTGCCAAGGAGACAACACTGAACCAGTGAAGGATGCTGAAAAAAGGAACATCTCTTTTGAGACATTTGGGTGAGAAGAGGCCGAAAAAAAGTATGCCTGAGTATGCATGACAGCTAGCAAGGAACGAAGGTTTCAGGAAGGGCTTAGGGTTTTGTTTTTAAGATTCAGAAAACAGAGTGTATTTATAACTTGAGGGGAAGTCCCAGGACAGAAAGAGAAAATGAAGATGATGGTGAAAGACAGAATGCACTCATAGTGATGACAAGCAAGTAACTTCCTACTCTTAATTAACTGGGCAGTGTCGAAGATACCATTCGGCTCTGTGAAGGCCACTATAGTTCTGGATTCTGAAGTATCTTGCTTTGTACAGTTCAATGTGCTTTCAATTTAAAGACTAATCTTCTCCTTTGGGAGTGTATTCTGGTGTTTGGGGGCTTTTTTTTTTTTTTTTTTGGTTGTTGTTTTATAATCAGGCCAAGGAGGGATTTATAACTTGCCACAAGGAAGAATATTAGGGATCCCGGTTTTAAAATATAAATGTTAGGGACTTGCCTAGTGGTCTAGTGATTAAGAATCTACCTCCCAATGCAGGGGGCATGGGTTCGATTCCTGGTCTAGGAACTGAGATCCCACATGCTGCAGAGCAACTAAACCCGTGGGCCACAACTACTGAGCCTGCCTGCTGCAATTCCGAAGCCTGTGAGCCCTTAGAGTCTGTGCTCCCTGATAGGAGAAGCCACCACAATGAGAAGCTCTCGCACCACAGCTAGAGAGTGGCTCCCACTTGGTACAACTAGAGAAAGCCTGCATGCAGCAACAAAGACCCAGCACAACCAAAAATAAAATAAAAATGTTAGTGGGAATATATTGTATTGCAGAAAGCAGAATTTAAGAAAAATTAAAAAAGAATACTGTAAAAAAAAAAGGAATACTGTAGAGAAAAGAGGCTAGATTTAAGACCCATAAATGTCACTTACTAGGTGCCAATCCTCTTTGGGCCTCGTCTTCCTCCTCTGTAAGATGGGAAATAATAACAGAATTGAGTACCTGGAACAGTGAAAGTGTTAGTCCCTCAGTTGAGTCTGACCCTGTGTGACTCCATGGACTGTAGGCTCCTCTGTCCATTGAATGCTCCAGGCAAGAATACTGGAGTGGGTTGCCATTTCCTCCTCCAGGGGGATCTTGTCGACCCAGGGATCGAACCTAGGTCTCCTGCAGGCAGATTCTTTACCGACTGAACCACCAGGGAGGCACACAGTAAGAAAACAATAAATATCAGTTCAGTTCAGTTCAGTCACTCAGTCCTGTCTGACTCTTTGTGACCTCATGGACTGCAGCACGCCAGGCTTCCCTGTCCATCACTAACTCCCAGAGCCAACTCAAACTCATGTCCATCACGTCGGTGATGTCATCCAGCCATCTCATCCTCTGTCATCCCCTTCTCCTCCCGCCTTCAGTCTTTCCCAGCATCAGGATCTTTTCCAATGAGTCAGTTCTTTGCATCAGGTGGCCGAAGTACTGGAGTTTCAGCTTCAGCATCAGTCCTTCCAATGAATCATTCAGGACTGTTTTCCTTTAGGATGATCTGGTTGGATCTCCTCGCAGTCCAAAGGACTCAAGAGTCCTCTCCATCACCACTGTTCAAAAGCATCAATTCTTTGGCACTCAGCTTTCTTCACAATCCAACTCTTGTATCCATACATGACCACAGGAAAAACCATAGCCTTGACTAGACGGACCTTTGTCAGCAAAGATAATGTCTCTGCTTTTTTAATATGCTGTCTAGGTTGGTCATAGCTCTTCTTCCAAAGAGCAAGCGTCTTTTAATTTCATGGCTGCAGTCACCACCTGCAGTGATATGGAAGCCCAGAAAAATAAAGTCTGTCACTGTTTCCATTGTTTTCCCATCTATTTGCCATGAAGTGATGGGACCAGATGCCATGATTTTAGTTTTCTGAATGTTGAGTTTAAAGCCAACTTTTTCACTCTCTTCTTTCACTTTCACCAAGAGGCTCTTTAGTTCTTCTTCACTTTCTGCCATAAGTGTGGTGTCATCTGCATATCTGAGGTTATTGATATTTTGCCTGGCAATATATAACAATACATATAATCAAATTGAATAGGAATGAGGTGAGTACTAGAAACCTGAAATGCTAACATTAACCTGACTTATTGGAAAAGACCCTGATGCTAGGGAAGACTGAAGGCAAGAGAAGGGGACGATAGAGGCTGAGATGGCTGGATGGCATCACCAACTTGATGGATGTGAGTTTGAACAAGTTCTGGAAGTTGGTGATGGACAGGGAAGCCCAGTGTGCTGCAGTCCATGGGATCGCAAAGAGTCAGACATGACTGAGCAACTGAACTGAACTGAAATGTAGATTGCAGAGGTGGGAGAGAGGTTCAAGAGGGAGGGGACATATATTTAACTATGACTGATTCATGTTGATGTATGGCAGAAACCAACACAATATCATAAGACAATTCTCCAATTTAAAACAAATATTTTTTTCAAAAGAATGATAATGATAACATGTAATGACCTCAGTGCACTATACCTGCATTACTTAAAACTCCTCACTGGCTCTCATAACCTGTGAAAAATCAGTGCTTCCACCAACCTACCCATCTTATTTTGGTTTTGTAGCTCCCCAAGACCCTCAGCTCAGTCAGTAGAGTTTGCCTGCAATGCAGGAAGCCCGGGTTCGATCCCTGGGTTGGGAAGATCCCCTGGAGAAGGAAATGGCAACCCACTCCAGTATTCTTGCCTGGAGAATCCCATGGACAGAGGAGCCGGGCGGGCCACAGTCCATGGGGTCACAAGAGTTGGACATGATTTAGCAACTAAACCACCGCCACCACCAAGACCCTCAGGGCTGATGCAGAAGTGTGGTCTAAAAGGGTACAGCTCCCTCTTGTGGGCTCTTAGGTGAGAAGAGAAAATATTTACAGAGAAAAACACAAGCAAGATTGGANGGGGTCACAAGAGTTGGACATGATTTAGCAACTAAACCACCGCCACCACCAAGACCCTCAGGGCTGATGCAGAAGTGTGGTCTAAAAGGGTACAGCTCCCTCTTGTGGGCTCTTAGGTGAGAAGAGAAAATATTTACAGAGAAAAACACAAGCAAGATTGGATGACCCTCAGAGTGTAGAATGCCCTGACCTTGTCTTGGTCCTATTTTTTTTCCGTTAGGATTTTCCAAAACCTTTGGGAAAATTACATTTTTATAAATGCAAAACAACTTTAAATATGTCCAGGAAGTTACCTATTTTAAGGTCTCTCCTAGACGAGTGAGTAGAATTGAAACACATATATTACCATATGTAAAAGAGATAGCCAGTGGGAATTTGGAGCTCAACCCAGTGCTCTGTGACCACTTAGAGGGGTGTGGGATGAGGAGGGGGGTGGGAGGGAGTTTCAAGAGGGAGGCGACATATGTATACCTACAGTTGATTGAAATTTCTGTATGGCAGAAACAACATTGTAAAGCAATTATCTTCTAATTAAAAATCAGTAAAAGGAAAGGAGCTAGGCAAGTAAAAAACATTATATAACTAAATAAAGGACTCTCCTACATTTATATGTATGACAGTCCCTTTGCTGTCCACCTGAAACTATCAGAACACTGTTGATTGGCTAAGCTGCTGCTGCTAAGTCACGTCAGTCCAGTCTGACTCTGTGTGACCCATAGATGGCAGCCCACCAGGCTCCTGTCCCTGGGATTCTCCAGGCAAGAATACTGGAGTGGGTTGTCATTTCTTCCTCCAGTGCATGAAAGTGAAAAGCGGAAGTGAAGTCACTCAGTCGTGTCCGACTCTTCGCATCCCCATAGACTNACCCATAGATGGCAGCCCACCAGGCTCCTGTCCCTGGGATTCTCCAGGCAAGAATACTGGAGTGGGTTGTCATTTCTTCCTCCAGTGCATGAAAGTGAAAAGCGGAAGTGAAGTCACTCAGTCGTGTCCGACTCTTCGCATCCCCATAGACTAGCCTACCAGGTTCCTCCATCTGTGGGACTTCCCAGGCAAGAGTACTGGAGTGGGTTGCCATTGCCTTCTCTGTTGATTGGCTATACTGCAATATAAAATAAAAAGCTTTTTAGAAAAGTGAAGGGCTCTCCTTCCTGTGAGCCCCAGCACTAAATCCACACCTCAGGGTTGTAACTTTGATTTTGCTGTGCTGTGCATGCATGCTCAGTCGTGTCTGACTCTGTGACCCTATGGTTAATAGCTCGCCAGGCTCCTCTGTCCATGGAATGCTCTAGGCGAGAATACTGGAGTGGGTTGCCATTTCTTCTTCCAGAGGATCTTCTCTACCCTGGGATCAAACCCCCACC
>SJYA01006779.1:0-19489 GCA_006410615.1 Neotragus moschatus
ATTCCGCATTCCAAGGCCAAATTTGCCTGTTACTCCAGGTGCTTCCTGACTTATTGTATTATTGTTCCTTATTCCTTTCTTTAAGGATGTTAGATATATAGGAAAAATAGAGTTGTATTTGCCAGACACACACAAAACTTATTTTACAATGTACCTGAATTATTTTAAAATCTGAAACATTTGTGAGATGGCACATTTTTAGGAAGCTTATCTTGGCACACATCCGAGAAGGATGCTGCCTGAGCCTCCCAGATTACTGTAAATAGGTATGAGAATGAACACACGCTCATGAAATATGAAACAACAGTGCTTGTTTTGAGCAAGACAAGAAAATCAAGAATGGAACATTACTAAAGTTAGAAACCCAGAAGAAAATGGTGCGTTCTTGATTTAGAAACTTATTGCAAAATAATGAGGTGTGTTTTTTTCCATTTGTCTCTAACCCAAATGAGAACTCTACTGTGTCGTTCTCAGCCCACTTTTCAAGTATATTTTTCTTGCAGTATAAAAAAAATATGTTCTCTAAGTAAAATTGGTATTATTCATGTGGCTTATAGTTTGCATTTCAGTCCATGCACTTAGCATACGCTGCTGGCATGATCCTCACTCCCCTTACCCCCATTGTTTTTTAAACTTACTTTTAATTGGAGGATAATTGCTTTACAGTGTTGTGTTGGTTTCTGCCATACAACAGCATGGATCATCCATAAATATGCATACATCCCCCCCTTGAACCTCTCTCCCATGCCCCACACCCCACCCCTCTATCGTCACACGGCTCCCTGTGTTATGCAGTGGCTTCCCACTAGCTAGCTATCTCACGTATGGTGATGGACATGCTTCGACGCCACTGTCTCTGCACACCACCCTCTCCTTCCCCAGCTGTGTCTACAAGTCTGTTTCCTATAACTGCGTCTCCATTCCTGCCTTGCAAACAGGTTCATCAACACCATTTTTCTAGGCTCCACATATGTGTTAATATGTGACATTTGTTTTTCTGTTTATGACTTAGTTTGCTCTGTATAACAGGCTCTAGGATCATCCATCTCAGTTCAGCGGACTCAAATCTGTTCCTTCTCATGGCTGCATAATATTCCACTGTACTTATGCACTGCAGCTTCTTTATCCATTCATCTGTTGAAGAACATTTAAGTTGCTTCCATTTCTTAGCTATTGTAAATAGCGCTGCAGTGAAATTGGGGTATGTGCGTCTTTTTGAATTGTGGTTTTCTCAAGGTGTATGCCCGGAAATGAGATTGCTGGGTCAGATAGTACTTTTCTTTCTCTTTTGTTAATGAGTCTCCATACTCTCCTCCATAATAACTGCATCAGTTCACAGTTGCACCAACAGTAGAGGGTTCCGTTTTCTCAATATTCTTTCCAGCGTTTACTGTTTGTAGATATTTTGATGACGGCCATGCTGACTGGTGTGAGGTGGTACCTCACTGTAGTTCTGATCTGCATTTCTCGAATAATAAGCAGCGCTAAGCATCTTTTCGTTGGCCATCTGTGTGTCTTCTTTGGAGAAGTGTCTGTTGAGGCCTCCGCCGTCTTTTGATTGAGTTGCTTGTTTTTCTGATACTGAGCTGCACGTGCTGTTTGCATATTTTGGAGATTAATCCTTTGTCAGTCTCTTTGTTTGCAGTTATTTTTTCCCACTCTGAGGGTTGTCTTTTCATCCTGTTTATGGTTTCCTTTGTAGTACAAAAGCTTTTAAGTTTAACTGGGTCCCATTTGCTCATTTTTGTTTTTATTTTCATTACTCCAGGAGGGCCCCTATCATTTTAATATAAATATATAAATAATTTAGAAAGCCAAATACATATTTAATGTTTTGGGAAACTGTTTAAAGATTTTAAATCACTGGAAACATTATGGTCACTCATTTAATTCACTGAAGATCAGTATAACGCCACCCACGTGATTACACTCGGCGGTTCCTCAGCAGAGCATAGAAAGCCCTTCATGGTTTGGACTTCGTATCTCCAATCTTTGGCCTATCACCACATGCTCCTCCTTTCTGTGACCTCAGCCATGCTGGACTACTGGGTTCCAGCCCCGGTTGGATCTAAGGCATCCGAAGCGTGGACGGCAAGGCGAGAGAGGTATATAGATTTAGATTTATAGACTTAGAGATACATAGAGAGATAAGAAAACAGAGGAGAGAAAGAGGCTGATAGTCCATGGTTTACACAAAAAGCCAGTAAAGTCTCAAGACAAGAGACTTGCTCTGTTCACGTAGGCCACAGGCACCCACTTAAATAGCAGAGGGTGCCCTGCCTTGGGCTCCCTCTCCCATGGGTCTTAGAAGCCCAGGCAGAAAAGTGAACACAGAGAGACTTCGAGTTCCAAGGGACCAGCCTGAAAAAGAGAGGGAGGGAGAGGGAGAAAGAGAGAGAGAAAGAATTGACATGAGGGAGGCTAAGCTTGTGCAAAACCCCCATTACTTTATTTTCAAAAGGTGCTTATATGCCCTAAGTTTTACATCATGGAAGATGCAGAGTCACGCAGGGGCAGCAGCCCTGACCCTTATCAATATCAGGCTTTCTTTCTGCATACCTTTCCGTACACAAAAGGTCTCAGGTGATTTACTGGCCAGGAGGTCTGTTAACATTTTATGGCTTTTTTCCTTGATAAATGTCAACCAAAAAACTCATTTTCCCTTGAAGTGTTTTTCTTTAATCTGCATCACAGTCAAAGTACTACATAAAGTTACATCCTTATAGAACGAAGGTGCAGTGGGTTACAACAAAGAAAGTACTTAACTCCAGGATCTAATGTTGCTACTTGTTTTTTCTATATACCAACCATATTAATGAATGCCCTCCCGGGTACACAACAAATAAAGGATATGAAAACTTGGCAGCAAGTATTGGCTCAACAATGAAACCCTTAACCACTTCTATTCTAATGATTTTTAACTCCTCAAAAGGCTGTGCATTCCTAGAATATTCTAAGCTTCCTGTGCCTCTGGCGGTTGGGAGGCTGTAAACAATCATATGTGTAGTTGTAAAAGGTCCTGATAAACCTGTCAGGCAAGTTAGAAAGCTATCAGAGGGGTTTGAATTGAAACACTCCAGTTACTCCCAGGAGACTTATTAACTAGAGCTCTAAGTTGATTTTCTTTAGAGAAGGGTGGTCGGGGATAGCCCCCCATTGATGTCAGAAGAGTATAGTATAGCAAACAGTAAACAGACAGATTCTGGTTTTGGGGTAGGTGCTCGAGCAGATTAGAGGATCCCTCTGAGTCCTGATCCTGCCTTTGCCTATCAGGGCTCTTCCTCATGACCTTTGTCATGGGTGGGATCTCCTGTGCTGGCTCCCGGCACCGGACCACTTGCAGTCCCTCAGCTGTCTCATTCTTCACATCCTTTGCATTTTCACATACTCCCTACTTTCTACTCTTGGAGGAAAAAAAGGCAGAATATCCACTTAGCTCCTCTTTACCCAAGCGAATCGTCCTTATTCTTGAAGTATCATCTTTGGCCTCTTCTACAAAGCCTCCAGCTCTTCTTACACCTGTCATCATGAGTCAGGGTTGGATTTCCCTCCTGCTCTATGTCAGTGGTTCCCTTCGTCCATTCTTCAACCCTGTATCATACTTGTCTGTTTCTCTCCCCCTATATCCATATCAGAAATAGACTACGAACTCCTGGAGGATATGAACTAGCTGGTATCTTTATTTCTCTAGTTCCTCCAACTATTACCTGACCCTTAGTATGCAGTAAAACTAGTTTACATACTTCCATAGGTCAGAAAACAAAATATGAAATGTAGCTGATTGAGTTGAACAGCCATATTTCCAAAGGCAGGCCTGTATGAGTTTCTTTGAATGGCTCCACAGGTGACTGTTTTTATTTTTAAACAGTATGGACCACTTTGGAGTTATCAATCCTTAGCAAGTTGGCACCATTAACAAAAAACACTTAAGCTTTGGTGCTGTGTCCAACTCCTTGAAAATACACCAAGAGCTTGTCAAGACCTTTCAAATGTTGCACTTGACTAAGCATGAAATGAGGCCAGTAATTCTAAAAGGTAGGTGTTGGAATTTTCACTTCAATATTAAAGTTTCTGAGGCTGAAGCTCCAATACTTTGGCCACCTAATAGGAAGAGCCAACTCATTGGAAAAGATCCTGATGCTGGGAAAGATTGAAGGCGAAAGAAGAGGGCAGCAGAGGATGGCATCAATGGTCATGAAGTTGAGCAAACTCCAGGAGAGAGTGGAGGGCAAGGAGCCTGGCATGCTCCATGGGGTCGCAAAGAGTTGGACGTGACTGAAAAACTAAACACCAAGGACAGCAAGGTGTTAGGATGCCTTCTCTCTCTGAATGACATCCTGGGAGGGAAATCTACAGACGAGCAGAGACACAGAAGATGCAGTAACCTTGTCTCGGCTGGACACACTGCCCACCAGAAAATGTAAGATCCTTCCTGTCACTCAACTAATAAGAACTATCTAGAAGCAGGTCTGGTAAAACCTGATGCCGTGATTTGGCTACTGGAAAGGGCCCTGGAGCCCTTCTCCGTGTGTTTGGGAAGCTCATACAGAAGCAGGGGGACCTTGTCAAAGTGTGAGAACCTGAGCAGACAGTAGAAGAGCAGTGGGAGCCCTGCTCTGAGCCGCGTCCTGCAGCTCCAGGACTGCGGGAGGGACATCTGTGGCATGTTCTGAAATCGAAGAAACGGTTCGTACTAGCTATGGGTCACAAGGCTGTGATCGGAGAAGACAAGTCGGTAGGAAAGCAGGAGAGACCGTGGAGACTAAACGCCTGGAATGACAAGGAACTTGGCAAGAGGGCAACACTGCGTAAGCTCTGCTGTGGCCACTCGCCGGAGGCAAGCAAAGCCAGCCACCCTGAGTGTGCACATTCACGCGTGGGAGGGACAGAAGACTCAGGAAGTTATTCTTGTCACCTCTCCCTTAGCTGCCTAAAAGGATTTAGATAGGGGGCCTATTCCAGGAAAAAGAAATATCACCAGAGAGACAGATAGTACCGTACGAACTAGGCAAGTGAGATGAGGAGGGAGCCGGCAAAACCTGCTGGTTAGGCTTTCTCGGTGCCCCACCCTCCGTTTCTACCTGGCCCAGGAAACCTGTTCACCAGGTTTCCAACATTTGTTCTTTTTTCATCTTCTTCTGAATTGCACCCCTTCTCTTTGAAGTCCCAGATTCCTGACCTCTTTTCTTTAGTCCACAATGAAACATATATCTTATTCTGCCTGTCTTTGGACTTTCCCATGTTTATACAGATTCCCTGTATACACGTATGTAATTAAATTTTATTTTCTCCCAACAATCTTGTCTCTTTTTAACTACTCAACCGGTTAAAGGAACCAAGAAGGTAAAAGGAAAATTTCAGCCTTCCTGCTGTCACCAATTCATAATTCTAAGTCTACATTTCCAAGCAAAATGAAATTTATTGATAAAGTGCAATGTTTGAAGAAAACCTAACATGAATAGGGTGAAGATCATACTTGTAGAAGCATAAAGACACTTGATTCCTGGTATCTGGTTTGTTCTATAAATTTATGTTGAATATTGGAAAGTGAGTATGACTGCAAATTGACTACAGTAGGAAAGAAATAAAGTAAGGAAAGATTATGATCTACTTGTGTTGAATTAGATATCAGCCTGGACAAAACAGATGGTCTCACAAAGACAAATGAAAGATGTTAAATCTGATTGGTAGTTTGTTACCATAGAAAATATTTGACTTTGTAAAGCATATTTATTGGCATTAGCTCATTTAAAGCTTAGATACACCCTTTAAGTAGATGGAAGTTGCAAAATGCTACCACTGCTTGTCTTGTCTCACAGTATTTTAAGGTTGACTCTCTGTGTGTGCCTGCTTTTATGCTAAGTTACTTCAGTTGTTTCCAACTCTTTAGGACTCTGTGGACAATTGCCCATCAAGTTCCTCTCTCCCTGGGATTCTCCAGCAAGAACACTGGAGTGGGTTGCCATGTCCTCCTCCAGGGGATCTTCCTGACCCAGGGATAGAACCTGAGTCTCCTGCATTGGCAGGGGGATTCTTTACCACTAGCACCGCCTGGGAAGACTGTATATCAGTTCAGTTCAGTCGCTCAGTTGTGTCCGAATCACAGCACGCCAGGCCTCCCTGTCCATCACCAACTCCCAGAGTTCACTCAGACTCACGTCCATCGAGCCAGTGATGCCATCCAGCCATCTCATCCTCCGTTGTCCCCTTTTCTTCCTGCCCCCGATCCCTCCCAGCATCAGAGTCTTTTCCAATGAGTCAACTCTTCGCACGAGGTGGCCAAAGTACTGGAGCTTCAGCTTTAGCATCATTCCTTCCAAAGATATCCCAGGGCCGATCGCCTTCAGAATGGACTGGTTGGAACTCCTTGTAGTCCAAGGGACTCTCAAGAGTCTTCGCCAACACCACAGTTCAAAAGCATCTATTCTTCGGCGCTCAGCCTTCTTCACAGTCCAACTCTCACATCCATACACGACCACTGGAAAAACCATAGCCTTGACTAAGATCTTAGTCGGCAAAGTAATGTCTCTGCTTTTGAATATGCTATCTAGGTTGCTCATAACTTTTCTTCCAAGGAGTAAGCATCTTTTAATTTCATGGCTGCAATCACCATGGCTGCAATGATTTTGGAGCCCCCAAAAATAAAATCTGACACTATTTCCACTGTTTCCCCATCTATTTACCATGGAGTGAGGGGACCAGATGCCATGATCTTCATTTTCTGAATGTTGTTTGATAATAATACTTATTCCAGTTTATAGATAAGGAAATGGAAGCTCAACAAGGTTAAGTCACTTTAAAAGGAAAAGAAATACAAAGGGAGGCGAGAAGGAAACATTTTGAACAGTAGGTTTAAGAAAAGCATTCTTATGTTTGAAAAAGCCCTCAGAAGAGTTTCCCAGTCACTTGTAGCCTCTGTTTGTCAAATGGTGCTGGTTGGTCTTTTTCTGACTAGATCTCTTTCTAGACTCTCTGGGTGTCTCCTGAGAGCTTGATGGTCTGAGTATGGTTGTAGTAGTAAAAGAACTTTTCATGTTTATGGGGCACATTTATGCTAAAGAAGTATTTATTTTTTTATCTGAAGTTCAAAGTTAACTGGCTGTCCCACATTTAATTTGCTGAACTTGGTAAGTGGCCACAAGGGTGACCTCAATGAATCATATTAATGCCCTGGACTTAGCAAGCCCCCGGGAGGTTGGATGCTCAGGCACAGCTGCAGGAAGGGTTTGTGTGGAAATGATGCTGACCAGTTTTTGATTAGACATTAAGAAAGAAATACTGCTGCTTAGGAGTACTGCCATCCTTAGGAGAGGCTGGAGAATGGGGTGAGTCTTTACCTATAATTATAAAAGTCATATTTTGATGTGATTGTTAAGAACAGCCACCAAGGTACTGCTTCTTGAGGCTGGGAAATGTTAAATTGCTAAGTTAATGGAAGGAGAGAACTGTGGACTTTGCTTTGTGCGTTAGTTAGGTTTAACAAGATATTATGGCGAGAGCTGCAACAAGACTGCAGTGGCTTGTGAGCTGTGGAAACTTATTCTTTCTCAGCTAACGTTCTGCTGAGCATATTGAAGACAGGAGTTGGGACTAGTGGTTCTCTCATGTAGTCATTTACAGGCAAAGACCAACAGTGTCTCTACCATTTTTAGTAGATGGTGAAAGCTTGTTATTGAATCACGCAAAGACACCAGCATTCTTGGCCCCTGGAGGAGAAGAATTCAATCTGGGGCCAGAGACGAGGCTTGATCGCTCAGAGCTTTTGTGTAATAAAGTTTTATTAAAGTGTAAAGGAGATAGAGAAAGCTTCTGACATAGGCATCAGAAGGGGGCAGAAAGAGCGCCCCCTGCTAGTCTTCAGCTGGATGTTACATAGTCACTAGCAGTCTGTTAATGAAAGAAAGGAATGTCTTAAAACTCAGAATGGCACCAAGCCCCTCACCCATAAGATGCATTTTGGGATAATCTTGGCACCAAATGGTTCATCCTGGGCCATAAAATGATTAACTTGAATCTTGAGGAAGGGCAGATCACCATACAAATAGTTTCATTTACATAGATTAGGGGAACAATATCTGAGTATAACGTACTGGTTTGTCAAGTAGGTTCTGAGCCAAGAGGCAGAACCAGCTTGAAGACAGAGTAAATGCATAGTACATTAGCATAGCTTAAGATAAGCATTTCCATAAGAAACAGGCCTTGTTAACTTCAGGTGAAACCAGGTGTCATTGTGGCAACACAGTATTTTTAAATTTGTATAGAGAAGGAAAAAAAATCGCTAGTTGTTTCCTCCTGCTGCTTAAGAGAGAGAAAAATGTCTGACGCTTGCAGGCTATTTCCTCCGTCTGGAGACCTGGCCTTCCTAACCCTCTCAGTGGCTTCTAGGGTCACTTCTTTCTTTATTCCAGCCAGAAGAATGGAAATGCAAAGAGCGTGAACAAGTTAACATGCACAATTTTATGGACAAAGCGTAAAACCGACACACAACACTCCTGTTTGCAAAAGGTTAGCTCTGTGACCACGGTAGTTGCAAAGGAGGCTGGGAATGTAACCCCGCTGTTAATTATTCTATTAATTAATAGGGCAGGTTCTAATATTAATAGGTTCTATTACTATTACTGCAGAAAAGGGGGAATATGAATTTAGGTGAACCGATGTAATTTACATTATATCCTCGAGTTACTTTACAGGGCTTTTAGGTTTAGGGAAAGAGACAGAGAAAAAGCAAGGTATTATTTTAAATATTAGAGGGAATAACATATTTTAAGGGCGTCTCATGTTCCTTTGGGTATAATTCTGACTCTGTGAGTGATCTTTACTCACTGAGTTCAGATCCTAATGTCAACATGATATACAAATTTTCTACCTGAAATATTAATAAATATGCTATTTTTCCAGTCATTTATGAAAAACTTTGCTCTCACATTTTTTAATGCATTTCAAATCTTGTGTATTACAAGACATCAGTCCACTTCTTCCCAAGTGGTGAAGTTCTGAATTGCTGATGAAAATTGCCACATGGAAGAAAAGGAGGAGGAGGAATTTTGAGCTCTGTTGGAGGGTGACGTTTCACCAGATCAACCCCCATCTTGCACATCTTTATTAAGATAACACAAATGAATTTTTACCATCAAGAGATGTATTTTCACGACAGATTGAAAATCTGAACTTGCCAAAAGCATGAAAAGCCTCATAACAATTGAAATACACAGAATGCATGACCAATACCAATCTGGAACCAAGTTAAAGGTCAGTTCTGTTTGAATCTCCCAATAGCAAGAATGCATGCCTGCTTCCATGTAAATTTATGTCCAGAATAGCATGAGTACTGATGGACATTCAGAGGGTGAATAAGCATCAAGCGTTAGCATGGGTGATGGAAATTGTCCAAACCACTCAGAACCTAGTAACACGCTGTTGACTGCCAGACACTGTATTTGCGTTACTCAGTTGATTGATGCCTCAAAAACAATACTTCTTTCACAGTTGGTGGCAGTGTTCAGTCCTGAGTAACCTGAATTTTGTAGCACCTTCTTACTCTAGCCCCAGTAAAGACATGGTTTTGTTGATATTGCTAGAAAAATAGCAATAAACCTATCTCAGTATAATAAAAGAATAATTTGAGGACCTTTCCTCAAAAGTATATGAATAGATTATTTTTTTTAATGTGTTTTGTAAAATTGTATTTCTTTTTGCACCAACAAACACTGCCCTATAATTAGAGAACAAGTAGAAATAAGTAATTTAAGTAGAAAATATTGTAAGTAGAAAAACCTAGCGTTCATGAGTTTTTGAGAGTTGTTTCATTCTCTGTGGAATATCACTGAGAAACTTTACAGGCTATGTTTTCATTATATAAACAGATATGGGAGCAATTTCTTCCCTTCCCTCCAGAAATACCATATAATAAGTTTAAAGGACAGACTTTGTAAGAACATAAAAAAAGCTTTCAGTTTGAAATACAAGCAAATAAAGTACCTGGGGAATTCATCTGTCTTAAGGCTCCAGCTCTAATGGGTGGCCCCTGTGATACTGTGTGTTTCCGAATCATAGTGAAGCCCCTGGGGAACAACTGTCCTGACTCTGACTGTGAGCCGCGTGCATCCGGACTGAACTGCCGCTGGAAGTCCTCCTGCCGCACTTCAGTACTGCTCCCTCTAGCTGAGCGCCAGTGTGATTATTCAGAGTTTTAGTTCTGCTCGCCTTGTGATTTCCTGTCTTGGCTTTGCTGAGCCAGCTGCGTGATGAATTCTTGGCCCCTAAAGGCCTGGTGATCTGATGCGAAGAACTGACTCGTTAGAAAAGACCCTGATGCTGGGAAAGATTGAAGGCAGGAGGAGAAGGGGACAACAGAGGATGAGATGGTTGGATGGCATCACTTACTCAATGGACATGGGTTTGGGTTAACTCCGGGAGTTGCTGATGAACAGGGAGGCCTGGCATGCTGCAGTCCATGGGGTCACAGAGAGTTGGACAAGACTGAGCAACTGAAATGAACTGAAGTAAACTGAAAGGCCTGGTGATAGTGACTTGATTTATTAGGTCAATAAATATATATTACATATTTATTTATAATAAATATTAGGTCAATAAATGTTTATTAGGTCAATTTATTAAAAGCCAATAATTAGAGAGGCGAGAGTCAGTAGAAAGGAAACGTGCTTTAATCAGAGTAGCCACAGATGACCGTGGTGGTCCAGTGGTTGAGTCCGTCTTGCAATGCAGGGGACACCCGTCCGGTCCCTGGTCCAGGAAGACCCCGCTCGCCGTGGAGCAGCTAAGGCCAGGGGCCAGAGCTCCTGAGCTGTGCCTGCAGCTGCTGAGGCCTGTGTGCTGTGGTGCCTGGGCTCTGCGACAAGAGGCCTCTGTGCTGCAGCTGGGTAACAGGGCCCGGTCGCTGCAACTAGAGAGAGTCCTGTGCAGCAGCAAAGACCCAGTGCAGCCAAAAATAGCCAAATAGATGCAGTTATTTTAAAAAGAATAGTAAGCAATCTGAGGAGAAGGTGGACTTCTGTCTGGAGACCAACTCTGAGGATTCTGCTCCACCAAGACAGGTTTCTAAATGGAAAAGGGGGAGCGATCTCAGTGAATCGTGGAGACAGGACATTGGGCTCGGCATCCTCCCCTGTTGCATGTCGAGTGGACATCTCTCCCTTCACCTGTTGTCTTCCCCTTATGATCTGCCTGCAGGGTCGCTCAGGGGGCTGTTGCGGGCGGAGAGCTAACTATTCTGTAACTACATTCTTCACTCTTCCTTTTGTCTAGGAAAAGAATCAGCAGGCTAGGCAAGGCATGGTGAACTCGCGTAAGAGCGTAAGTCAGGAGCTAGGTTAAGTTGCCTAGTGATCTCATTCCTATAATTACGTCCTTTTAAAGTTAGAGGGGAAGAGAAAAGGGCAAACAGGAAAGGGAACAGGCGCGGCTTTCAACTGGCTACATTCTCAAGCAGCCTTGAGGGAGATTTAGTAAAACAGGCACCATTTTGCTTTGCAACCTTCGCTTTGGTTTCACCGACCTGGAATGTAATACAACCGGAGCACAGAAATACGCGGCTCCCAGCTTTGGCAAACGTTTTACTCAAACGTTACTGAAATCAGGTGGATGTGGCTTGAGAATATTGATCTTTCTGTGATTTTACTCTTCACAGTGACTAAAAATAGACTGAATTATGGAAACCACAAGTGGAAACGCAATTCTAGCATAGCACAAATGTAACTTCTACTGATGGCATTCCTAAAAATAAGTGTGAAATTATAATGAGCTTAAGTGAGGGCCTGTATTTCTCATCATCATTCATGGTTCCAGTATTTCAAACACTTCAAATTTAGGATCTGAAATTCAAATATTTCAAATAAAAATCCATCTAGCTTTTTCAAATGTAAGTTCAGATTAGTTAGTGACTAATCAACTTGTGCTTTAAAAGTCAAATATATTACTCATATTTTGAATGCTATTGAAAGTCCTAAAATATAGCTTGGACATATCTTTTTCTGGCTCTGCTGATTCTAACAGATAGGCGGTTCACTGGAACAAAACATAGAGGCCAGAAACAGATTCGCACACATATGATCTCTTGATTTATGACAAAAATGTCACTGAAATGCTTTGGAGAAATAATAACATTTTCTAAAATGATGCTGCATCAGTTGGTTATCCACTGGGGAAATGTAATTCTTGACTCCTGCATTCATACCACAAAGTCAGTTGCAAATGGATCACTGATGAAATGCACAAGTTAAAAAGTGAAACTTCTAGAAGACATCATTGTAGAATATCTTAATTACCTTGGCATAGGCATAAACTACTTAAACAGACACAATGCATAATCAGAATATATGATAACAATTCCTACAAATCAGTACAAAGAATGAAGCAAACTTCAATACACCAAAGTCCTATACCGACATCTCATAAAGGAGGATGCCGAGCCGTGTAACAAATTGTGCTCAGTATCATTAGGAAAATGTACGTCACTTCATCACCACTAGAATGCTTGATGGAGAAGGCAATGGCACCCCACTCCAGTACTCTTGCCTGGAAAATCCTATGGGTAGAGGAGCCTGGTAGGCTGCAGTCCATGGGGTCACAAAGAGTCAGACATGACTGAGCGACTTCACTTTCACTTTTCACTTTCATGCACTGGAGAAGGAAATGGCAACCCACTCCAGTGTTCTTGCCTGGAGAATCCCAGGGACGGGGGAGCCTGGTGGGCTTCCATCTATGGGGTCGCACAGAGTCGGACATGACTGAAGTGACTTAGCAGCAGCAGCAGAATGCTTTAAATAAAACACAAATTACCAACGTTGCAGGAAGATGTGAGCAACTTAAAATGTCATACACTGTTTATAGAAATGTAAGTTAGTACAGTCTCTTTGTTAAACTCTTTGCCAGCATAAACTAAACTATTTAATTACTTTATGACTCAGCAATTTGATTCATAGGATCAACAGACACACCTCTTCCTATACAAGGAAAAGTATAATAAATACTAAGCGTCTGAATGCAGAGTTCCAAAGAATAGCAAGAAGAGATAAGAAAGCCNCCCCTGGAGGAGGAAATGGCAACCCGCTGTGGTATCCTTGCCTGGGAAATTAAGTGGACAGAGGAGCCTGGCTGGCTACACTCCATGGGGTCGAAAAGAGTCAGATGCGACTGACCACACACATGTGAATACAGGCTTATTATGTAAAGAAATTTTTTTTCCATGGTGGGTGTGCTCTGTAGGTAAAAGTTTGAAAATCACTTGTAAAGCACATATAGTCACTTGTAAAGCACATTGCACGTATATTATCTCATGTAAGTAGTGCATGTGAACTTGTCTGCCTATTCCAGATTTTTTATTGAAAAACACAGGTTCAGCAAGATAAAATAGCAAGGCAGAAAGTGATGGAGGTGAGTCAAACCAGAATTGTTTGAGCAAAAACCCACATCCTGTCATTGACTGCCATAGTTCCCAGAAAAGTCCTCAGGGTAGAAATCAGGGTCGCTGGGATTCTGGGTCTGGTCTGGCCCTCCAGCACAAACCTCTTGCCCTCCTCAAGGGCCTCCATCTGTAGTGTAAATGGGACGTCCCCATCAAGTCTAGACTTGGAGTGAAACCTTCCATGTTGAATCCAGTGCAGCCTTTCTTTGGGCCTCATCAGCCAGAGCATCAAAAGTAGTATTTGTGAGATTCTGCAGGTGCTCAGTGGGTTTTCAGGTTTAGGCCTGCAGGCCCAGACTAATCTACACATGGGTTTTTCAGGAGTCAATGTTGTAAAAATAAGGACATCTACCTTACCCTGGTGGCTCAGTGGTATAGAATCCACCTGCCAATGCAGCTGATGCAGGTTCAGTCCCTGGGTTGGGACGATCCCATGGAGGGGGAAATGGCAACCCACTCCAGTATTCTTGCCTGGGACGTTCCACGGACAGAGGAGCATGGCAGGCTACAGTCCACAGGAGTGACAGAGTCAGACACAACTTGGGGACTTACTTGGAGAAGTGGGATCATCTGACACAGCGGAAGAAAGCCCCGGGAGCTGGGGAGGGGTGGCACCTTTTGTCCTGGAGGTGCGGTGGCTCTCATGGCTCATTAGATGAGGACAGGGAGCAACCGGTCAGAACAGCAGGAGGCAGCGTCTGGACAAATGCTGGGCACAGTGCCCTCAGGTTTCTGTCTCACGCAGGGTCCAGGTAAAAGGTCCTGGGTCACACGCCTATCAGTTCAGTTCAGCACTCAGTTGTATTGACTCTGCGATCCCCTGGACTGTAGCACGCCAGGCCTCGCTGTCCAGCACCAACTTATGGAGTTTATTCAAACTCATGTCCATTAAGTCGGTGATGCCATCCAACCATCTCATCCTCTGTCATCCCCTTCTCCCGCCCCCAATCTTTCCCACCAGCAGGGTCTTTTCCAATGGGTCAGTTCTTCGCATCAGGTGGCCAGAGTACCAGAGTTTCAGCTTCAGCATCAGTCCTTCAGTGAATATTCAGGACTGATTTCCCCTAGGATGGACTGGTTGGATCGCCTTGAAGTCCAAGAGTCCCTTGGACTCTTGAGTCTTCACCACCACAAAAGCATCAATTCTTCGGCACTCAGCTTGCTTTAGTCCAAACCCCACATCCATACGTGACTACTGGAAGAACCATAGCTCTGACCAGACGGACCTTTGTTGGCAAAGTAAGGTCACTGCTTTTTAACATGCTGTCTGGGCTGGTCACAGCTTTCCTTCCAAGGAGCATCACATGTACCTGGTGCTGTAAGCCCACCTCCTTTAGAGACCTGCCTCTGCCACATCTCCGTCCTTGAATCCTGGCTCCAGTCCCAAGCATCCACCAGGTTTAAGGGGTGGAAAAACAACCAGTTTCAAAACAGTGTTTTGAACGTCCATCAAAACGTTTCTAGCTGAATGTAAACTTACTTTTGAATTGTGTTTTTCACTGTATGTATGACTCCATTGTTTTTTCCCCCAGCTCTTTCAGTGAAATAGTAAAATAATAAATAACCCGGGACAAAATACTTGAGGATCACCTCACCTCAGTCACCCAATGCCCTGACCTGACCCAGCTCCCTGAAATGGTACCCTGACCCAGCACCCACAGGACCTTGGTTTATCTTCCTCATCACTTGGGATTATTGTTCTTGACCTTTCTCTGCCAGGGTGCCTGTTTTTGTTTGCTCTGTCATGTCATGAAGGTCATATTACTGTGATTACAACTTGGATTCACTGCCTCTTGGCTTTTGTCAAGAGCCAAATAAAGTTAGAAAGAAAGGAAAGATAGAGCTCTGGGAAATAAGACATGAATCAGTGCCTGCACCCCCACCCCACCCCTGCCACGCCTCTCCTTTCTGCGTCAGTTACTTTTAACTGCACCAAGTGTTACAGTCAGTGAGTGGAACACAGGCCCCAACATTGCAGAGCCTTGCGGACAGAGGCCTAGCTCCACAAGGAGAGCCCTGACTCAAGGAGACTCCTGTTCTTGGCCCTTTCTGGTGAGATGATTGGTGGGTCTCTACTGACACCATCTAGAGCTTGGCTCCTTTAGGCCAAGCACTCTCAGCGTGGGTTTTGGCTTCCTCCCTAGTGCTGCCTAACCAGGCCTTCTTGTTGGTCAGATGACTTGGATGTGGTGTTCGTGTGGGTGGCATATTCTCTACAAACCAATAACCAAACAATAGCTTCAGTAGAAACCTGCTAATAGCAGGGCAAGGGGAGGTGGGTTAAGCAGGAAGCTTTTCCGGGGAGACTGTCCACTTCTTTCTCCCTGAGTAGACATGGGTTGTCCTGTTTAGGATGTGGACCTAGGATGCTCAGTAAGAGACAGGACCTTTCAAGAAATCTCTTCCTCTATGTGAGACCCAGAGCCGCTCACCCTTCCGAGGGCACGGCCAGAGCGTCCAGTGGGGTGACCTGCAGCCCAGATGGTCTGGGAAGGTGTGGTCGGGGCTTAAGCCTGTAGAGATTTATCTGCTATGCAGGGTCCCTGGCACTCAAGGGAACACTGGGGTGCCTTTCATGGGACCAGAGGTGGGTGGGGGGCCCACAGCAATGCTGGAAGGCGGCTGCTGGAACCAGGACTGCAGATACTCAAGAGATAAAATTTCTAGAACATGTTGTTCAGACCAGCACTAGAACAAGATAAACCCCATTAAAATTTTTCCAGAGACCACTTTAACTCTGCAGGAACTGCTCAGGCCTGGTTGCTACTGGTTCTGTCTGCTCCACATTCTCTGCATGGAAAGATTTAGGCATTGGTGAGGAGGGTGCAGCTGCCTGGCAGATGCACTCGCAGCTGACCCAGAGCAGAATGGAGTAGGAGGTGCATTTATCTTGAACCTTAAAGGCTTCTGACTGCTTTAGTAAAACATCCTCAGAAGACAGTTTTAATGTTACATAGACCAGAACTTGTACAGTTCAGGGTTCTACCTGAGTGCAGTGATTCTTTTCCAGTTATGTTTCAAATTCTTAGAATCCTGCAGGAGCACCCAGAGGTGGAAGGACCCTCACATGTTTTTTTTATTTTTATCTCCATTTTTGCAGATGAGCAAAGAGGTTCAACTTGCCCAAGGTTTCATGAACCTCAGGCCACTCTGGATTTGGTTAAAGAGGTCATCTCACACTCCAGGCAGACCTTCCCATTCAAGTTCTGAACCTTGGTTTCCTCGCCTGTAATCCAGGGCAATGCCTCTTTCTGTGGGATGGTTTCAAGGATCCAAGTTAATCTGTGTGAGGCTCTTGGCTTACCGCTGGGTTTACATCAGGAGTGCTTACTGGGGGTTATCTGTTCCATGGGCTGTGAGACCAGGACACAAACCCTAAGCCCAGGGTGTTGCTGTGACCCCAGCAGAGAGCAAGCAGAGGCGCTGGGAGAGAACGGGTGAATTTCCGTTCTGGCTCCAGCAGCAGCTGTGCTCCGTGGCTTGGTGAACCTTTCCACACACAAGTGAGTCCTGCACCATGATAAAGGATGGAGAAAAGTCCTCCTGGAAGTAACTGCAGGCACGTGGTAGGCAGGTTACCTGTATCACGGTGCAGGAAGGACTGGACAGCCCACACGGGCAGAAAGGCACTCAGGCTCTGGCTTGCAGTCAGAGCATCTAGACAAGACTTGTGATGCCTCACTTGTGCCCCTTGGCTTCTCCCAGAGCCCTGGAATGCCGCAGAAGCCATGGGTCAAAGCACAGCAAGAAAGCAGCACAAGCTTTTCCCCCCATTGAAGCCAAGCAACAAGCTGGAGAGAGGGCTCGAGCGGCTGTCGGTGCTGTCAGGCTTCATGACTATTCCTGTTCCCCTGTGTACAAGGTGACCGGTATTGCTGACACCAGGGGTTTCACTCTGTAAGGAAGCCAAGAAAGCTTGAACTCTCTACTGAATCGCTTAGGCAGAAGCCAATACATCTAACCTCAAAGCAAACTCACTAGTTTGGTCCCAGAAGTTTAGATGTTTGTATATTTTCCTAAGCAGTTAGGAAAAAAAAACCAGAACTACTAAAACCTGCCAGGCTGCTGCAGGGAGGGGTGTGGGGAACCCTTGGCCAGGCCTTCAGCGCAGGCCCTGCTATAGTCTGTGTGATGCCCAGCAGGCCCTCCTGGACCACTCTACCACAAGTCTGCTGCGCTGCAAGTGGGGCTGTGCACAAAGTGGGCGGCTCCCTTAGCTCTGCCCCAACGGTGCAGCTGCCCACACCCACCTTGAGGCCGAACAGAGAAAGGGCTGCCCAACACCCAGGTTTTTAGTGTTTCCACTTTATTGCTCAAGCACGGAACTTGAGGCAAGCCTGGACCTTCAGCAACGTGCAGAGAAGAGGCTGAGGGGGTGGGGATGCGACCTGGCTGAGAAGGGACACTGACAGGAGGGGGTACAAGGGTGGTCACCATGACATCAGAAGACGGCATCAGCCGCGACACCTGGGCTGAGGAGGAAGGGAGCGGAGGTAACGGGCACAGCAGTGGTTTCCCCATGCCCCTAGCACCCACGTGGAGGCCGCGTGTTTGGAAACGGACCAGGAGGAGGGAGGAGGGGGAAGTGGCTGCCCAGTAGGAGTCTCCCTGTCCACCCTGCCGCCTTGTCGGACCTCACATCCCTACCACTCGCCCCTTCTACTGTCTGAGAAACGGACGCAGCAAACAGGAAGCAAAATAAATTAACATTCTGATGAGTGTGCGTGTAGAGGGACATTCATTCACGTGGAATGGGGGTGGGGGGAGGGGTGACCACCTAAAATGACCCCCCCACTCCCAAGCCTGCTCCTCTCTCCCTTCCCCCAAAGCCACCATCCAACCAGATAGAAAAATAAAGGTCTAATTCACTCAAAATTCTTCAGTTTGTACAAAACTAACAGGGTGGAGTAGGGTGGGAGGGCAGGCAGGCAGCCATGGGGACAGGGCTGGGGCAAGGCTATGCTTCCGCCTCCACCTGAGGCTGGCCCCCAGCCACGTCGTTCTTCGGCTCGTCCCTCATCTCGGAGTCAGCCGGCTGGTCTCCTGCAGCCACTGCAGCCTTGGCCTGTGAGAAGGGAAGAGGAGCAGGGCATCAGTACCAGTTCTCATTTGGCCCTCGCCCCTGACGAGAAAGGTGACTGTCACTCCAGGTCCCCACTCACCTGCCTGTACCCAAGTGATCTTGCACACTGACACCATGGAGTCTGTACCCAAAACATGCACCCCGCATAAAAAATAGTAAACAGTAACTTCCAACAGAATTACAGAAACCAACGACACACCTGTGCACGCATGTACAGAATCAGGGACTCGCATCGTTTATTGCAATATTATGGAAGACTGAACTTGTCCATGGCAGGGCACTGAACACTTCAAATATAGGTAGTTCAAACTGGTTTAAAATAGACATTGGATTTTGAAGCCTCAGTCTGGGGGGGAAAAACTAGCCTTGCACCAGCAATTTAAAAGTGCTGTGTGTTAAAATATTTAGATACCTTGGGTCAATTAAATATTAAAATTAACCACCTATNAAAACTAGCCTTGCACCAGCAATTTAAAAGTGCTGTGTGTTAAAATATTTAGATACCTTGGGTCAATTAAATATTAAAATTAACCACCTATTTTATTTGTTTTTAAACATAGCTACTAGGAATTTAAAATTAGAAATGTGGTTTGCATCATATTTCTGTTAGTGCAGGTTTAGAACACTGAGAGCCTAAGAAGCAGGGAACGGGGTAAATAAGATACGACGCACTCACTCCGTGAAATACTATGTGAGCTCTTTTGCATGTTGATGTAAAATGAGCTTCAGGTGTGACGTCCAAAAAGCACAAGGTACTAGCAGGAGGCAGCACCTGCTGCCTCTCACCCAGGAGCACTGCCTGCCCTGCAGCCTTTTTACTACATGCCCTTCTGTGCACTTTGAATCTAACTATCACCTGTTTAAACCTCAGGTTCTTAAACCTGTGTTTACTAATGGGCACAGAGACTACAGGGCGGGAAGCACACCAGAACATCCAGCTCCCAGCCCCCAGGGCCTGAGCGGGGACACACACACACACACAC
>SJYA01006780.1:0-20018 GCA_006410615.1 Neotragus moschatus
GGAGGAGCCTGGTGGGCTGCAGTCCATGGGGTCGCTGGGAGTCAGACACGACTGAGCGACTTCACTTTCACCTTTCACTTTTATGCACTGGAGAAGGAAATGGCAACCCACTCCAGTGTTCTTGCCTGGAGAATGGCAGCGACGGGGGAGCCTGGTGGGCTGCCGTCTCTGGGGTCACACAGAGTCGGACACGACTGAAGTGACTTAGCAGCAGCAGCAGCAGCTCCCCTGATGATGGTGCACAAGACCAGAGCCTGTTTAAGAAAACTTTGGAGTGACATATTTTCCACATTTCAACTTCCATACTTATTTTAATCAGTTCCCCGGTAGGACAGCCATACGTGGGTTTTGCTGTAAAGCATGCTCAGTGTAAAATTAAAATCACGATTTGAAAGAGAAAAGACAAAGTGGACAGATGTTGCAGACAGAGACTATTGGAGGTGAGTCACAGCTCAGCAGTTAGTGGGGGAATATTTCTTACAATTGGAACTGTCAAAGCAGGCTTGCAGTGCACACGAGGTGAATTGCAACCCTCCAGAGAGAAGTTTTCATCATCATAAAATCTAATCTCTCTAATTTCCAGAAACCTGTGTAGCCTGATGGTATAACACAAAGCAGAGGCAAGAAAGAAGCAGTTGGCTAAATGTTCTATTTCGTTTGGTGACTCTCCTCTGCCTAATCAGCTTCTGAAAATGGATGAGAATGCAGAGTCAAGATGAACTCTTAGTTACTTAAAGAAGGTGGAAAGAAAGAGATAGCAACAAGAAGAGAGGAAAACATACAGACTAGAACTGAGGGTATGGAAACCCTTGTGCTGACACCTTTCTGAGTCTTTGGTGTTGTGTGTTTTAATAAGCTTTTGTCGCTAAGTCATGTTGGATTCTTCGCAACCCCATGGACTGCAGCATGTCAGGCTCCCCTGTCTTTCACCACCTCCTGGAATTGGCTCAAAATCATGTCCATTGCGTAGGTGATGCCATCCAACCCTCTCATCTCTGTTGACATCTCCTCCTCCTGCCATTAATCTTGCCCAGCATCAGGGTCTTTTCCAGTGAGTTGGCTCTTTGCATCAGGTGGCCAAATATTGGAGCTTCAGCTTCAGCATCAGTCTTTCCAGTGAATCTTCAGGGTTGATTTCCTTTAGGATTGACTGCTTTGATCTCCTTACTGTCCACGGGACTCTCAAGAGTCTTCTCCAGCACTACAATCAGAAAGCATCAATTCTTTGGAGCTCCACCTTCTTTATAGTGCAACTCTCACATCCATACATGACTAATGGAAAAGCCATAGCTTTGACTCTATGGACCTTTGTTGGCAAAATGATTTCTCTGCTTCTTAATATACTATCTAGGCTTATCATAGCTTTCCTTTAAGGAGAGAACAATTTTTTAAATTTCATGGCTGCAATCACCATCTACACTGATTTTGAATCCAAAGAAAAGAAAATCTGTCAGTCTTGACTATAATGACAAAAAGAAAACTTAAAACATTTCTACCAAAATTGATGTATAGGCTATGAAGCACTATGCAATTGTTGACCATACTGTATTCTTTATATTTTGTTTTTGATTACAGGACAAAATAACCCACAAAATAAGCAAAATGGGTAAAATTATATTCCAGTATCACCCAATGAAAGGTGATGATGAGTGAAGGAAAAGCATGGAATTTGATTTGAAGAGCCTGGATTCTAGTTTGCTTCTGCTTCCTCATAAAAATGCACTGAGATTATACATATATATATATAATATTTGGACCATATTAAGTACTTTCGATTCTCTATTCCTTGTCTATAAAATATGGATCAGTAAACGTACTTCATAGACTAGATTCATTATACACCGGGAAGCCATAGATTCATTATAGTGATATATATGATTGGAAATTATGAGATATTTCTCAATTAGGTACTATTATTTTTTGTTGCAATCTGTGCATTTATACCAAAGTTGAAGGGAACATGTAACACTCTCTATATCAGCAGAGAACTTGATATAAAAATAGTTTCTTATTTTCAGAAAATAAATGCTAAGAATGTATCTTTTGCCTCATGTCAACTCTGATAAATACAAAAACTTGTTTGGAAAAGTTTGAGATTTATTTAAAGGAAATGAGCAAAGGTTTTAATGGCATGTCCTACTCAGAACCACCAGGGCCCACTTTCAGACACTGGTAGATGATTTTTTAAAACGTGTTATGTTTAAGAGCTTTGATAAGATTTACCATGCAACACCATGGTCTTTGGTAGCAGGCAGCCTATGATTCTGAAGACCTGAAAATTGAAGTCCACTCTAAAATTGCTTTGTGCTTGTATTGTTCTTTGAACTTCTCCCAATGCTTTCAGATCAATTGCCTTGAACTGAAAAAGCAAAGGGATGAATTACAACCTTCAGTTAGTGTCCAGTGTGGAATGACCTCATTGGACAAACCTTGATGTACTGAGAACAGCATATTATTTGTCATGAACTTGACCCGGGTTCAAATTCTTGCTGGAACTCTTATTTTGTGCTTAAGCTTAGAAAACTTGGCTAATCCCTCTGAACTTCCATTTAAATCATTTTCGTAATTATTGCAATCTCAGGACTGCTCTGAGGTTAAAATGACATGATGCATGAAATATACCCAGACCTGCGCCTGCACACAGTTGACATTTTAACGTTAGAGTTAGTTCTCTTCCTTTTCCTCATTCTGTCTTAGACCTGGTGGTTCTATGATAAATATACCAAAAGGAATGTTACAGTTATATTCAGACTCCTAGATGTGGATAAGCTTTGTAATACAACCTTGAAAATCAACTAATCAAATTCTCTTGAAATATGATTAGTAAATAGGCTTAGAAAGATGAATGACTTGCTCAAGGTCACTCTTAATTTGCAGCTGAAACATGAGTACAGACTTAGTCTCCTGATTTCTAATTCACAAGCATTCCCCAAGCCTCAGTTCAGTTGCTCAATTGTGTTCAACTCTTTGCAACCCCACAGGCTGCAGCATGCCAGGCTTCCCTGTCCATCACCAACTCCCAGAGCTTTATCAAACTCATGTCCATCAAGTCAGTGATGTCATGTAACCATCTCATCCTCTGTCATCCCCTTCTCCTCCCACCTTCAATCTTGCCCAGCATCAGGGTCTTTTCCAGTGAATCAGTTCTTCATATCAGGTGGCCAAAGAATTGAGGTTTCAGCTTCAGCATCAGTCCTTTCAATGAATATTCAGGACTGATTTCCTTTAGGATGTACTGGCTGGATATCCTTGCAGTCCAAGGGACTCTCAAGAGTCTTCTCCAACACCACAGTTCAAAAGCATCAATTCTTCAATGCTCAGTTTTCCTTATGGTCCAACTCTCACATCCATACACAACTACTGGAAAGATCATAGCTTTGACTAGATGAACCTTTGTCCCCAAGCCTAGAAATGAGCTATTTCTTGGTTGTTTCCATGGACATGTGAATCTGTGCCTTCAAGGGTCTTAGAGTCTAATAAGACAAATTTCAAAATAATCTATACCTCTTCCCTCTTCTTGTGTGACTTCAGCCTTACGTCAATTTAGTAATTGAATAGGCTGATGGCATAACCATGCAAAACATTCTGTTAAGCACTGTACAAAGAGGAAATGAAAACTCAGCCCGGGAAAGAAGAGACACACAATCAGCTACAGAGTAGACCAAAAGCACCGATTTCAACAGCAGAAAAAACTGTGTTCAAACCTCTCTTCCTCTACCTAGCATGTGCTGTATTGAGCAGACTCCTGAGCCTCTCTAGCCTTTTTTTTGCTTCTCTCTATCATGTGAAAAATTATACTCAGATATGTCATGAATGTTGACTGCTATAATGTTAAAAAAAAGGACCCAACTGTTACCTAAGTTCTTACTCAATCACTTTATCAGTGGTGACTATTGCTAATAACTATTATTTATTATTATTAAGAGTGGTAAAAGCAAAGTGCTGTGTGGTTAGCTTTCTCAATTAGGAGTCGACATGCTTTTCCTGTAGATGACTGGAGAGCAAATATTTTCTGCTCTGTGGGCTCTAGGGTCTGTCTCATGACTGCTCTCATCTGCTGTTGTAGCCTACAAGCAGCCCTAGACCATGTGTACATGAAGGAGTGAGGCTGTGCTGTAGTAAACCTATCAGCACAGGAGGCCACCCTGCGGGCCATAGTTTGCCAACCCTTGTCCTGAATGGAAAGTAGTGGGAAGTTTAACCACAAGGAATCAACAGTGACTTAATGAAACTATAGGATTTAGCAGACAGATGGAAAGTGCAGTGGAAGAAAAAGCCTAAACAGAGGCAAGAATTGGGAGTGGTTTGGAGCAAGTCAGGTGTTTACTCAAGCCTAAGCTCTGACTCAATGCACAGGAATCTGAGCAAATGCTGGGAGATAGTGAAGGACAGAGGAGCCTGGCATGCTGCAGTCCATGGGATCGCAAAGAGTCTGACAATGAGCCTTACAAAGAGTCTTAGCAATGGAACAATAACAACAGGCTCCCATTCTGGCATCCTTCAAACATCTCTTCCAAGCCTGAGCATCTGGGACATGTTCAGTGAAAGGAAGCCTGGAATACTGCTACAAAAGACACTCCTGAACTCTTACATTTCAATGCCTTGGCATCCTTGTTGAACGACAACTTTTGAGCAGGGACCCCGTGAATGATATTGTGCTTTACTGCCATGGATATGCAATGGCAACTTTCAGAAGGCAGAAAAAACAAGTAATAAGGTAACTGATTTAATTGGAGGCGAGAAAAGTAATTGGAATGGAGCATAATACATAAACATCCAGCTTAAAGAATATAGATATGGAATATTGAATGCAGGATTTAGGTAATTTAGTAACTTATGGAGCTGAAAAATACTCAAAAGTGAACTATGGGACTTTGGGCCAAACCACTGAACCTGTTGTGAGAAATGGATCATCTCTGAGTCCCTTTAGATCCAGAAGTCAATAATTTCAGATTGAATTTGGTATTGGGAGCACATTGTTATTTTGGTTCTGTGTTACTTAACAGCCAGACTAAGCCAAATATAATAATTGTTAAGAAAGGACAGTGAGATCACCTATACTATTTGAACACTCTCTCTTTTTCTCTCTAGTTTGCTTTGACTCTTTTCTCTTTTTCTTGATTGCTTTGTTCCTTTGTTTAGTGCTCTGAGGAACACATGCATTTGACTCTGAAAGGAGATGTTTATGACTTGGCTCCATTGCCTTGTGTTTGAGGCTCTGATTGAACATTCTCAGCGATAGTGCTTGAGTAGATTTTCAAAAACAGTAAGGTTTTCTTGTCTGTCCACAGCATCAAGGGCTTCCCACGTGGCACTAGTGGTAAAGAACCCACCTGCCAATGTAGGAGACTTGAGAGACCCAGGGACATCAGCAGTTTAGGCCCTTAGTGTAAAGCCTGCCCTCTTCGGTATGGCACACAAGCCTTTCATTGTCTGATTTTCCCATGCCCTTCAAGCTTTATATTCCATCCCGCATCTCTAGTCCAGGTATCTGAACCATAATTTCCAAAAAGCTCCAAATTGTTTTATTCTGCTCCCTCCCTCCCCACCCCAAATAATCCCCTTCACCACCAGGGTTTTGAACGAGTAGGGAATAAAGCAAAAAAGAAATATGGAATCCAAGTATAACACTTATTACTGATGGAGACCAAGATGGAATGCACATTGTTAGGTGGATTAAGTGGATTTGATGATAGTAGCAAACTCTGTGTCTAAGGAATCCTACCCACTGAAATCCAGCAGTGTTGGGCCCAGACAGCCCTCCCTGTCCATAAACTCTTACGACACGGACAGCTTGGCTGAGCTGAGCATCCCCCATTATTCTTTCTACATATCTCATCCAGGTAAATCGATTCACTCTTACGCTAAAGGAACAGAGAAAGGCCGAGATTTACACTAACTGAGCTTCTTTAAGGGAATGGGAATGTTAGAAGTGAAGAGGAAGAGTTCCTCACTAACCACTGCTGAGCCCGCTTCTTATCCTCTCAGCAAACACCCTTCAAGTCTTCACCCAGGCATTATCAACAAATGGGAAGCTGTTATACAAACAGAGAGCCTAGCCTGATGCTCTGTGACAACCTAGAGGGGTGGGATGGGGAAGGTGGGAGGAAGGTGGGAGGAAGGCTCAAGAAAGAGGAGACATAGTTTTATATATATATATAAATATATATATATATAAATATACACACACACACACACACACACACACACACATTACACACAGAGGCCTTCCCAGGTGGCACTAGTGGTAAAGAACCTCCCTGCCAGTGCAGGAATGCAGGAGACGTAAGAGACGTGGGTTTCACTCCTGGGTCGGGAAGATCCCCTGGAAGAGGGCATGGCAACCCACTCCAGTATTTTTGCCTGGAGAATCCCATGGACAAAGGAGCCTGGCAGGCTACAGTCCATAGCATCTCAAAGAGTCAGACTTGCCTGAAGTTACTTATCGTGCACGCACACACACACACACACACACACACACACACCCCACATGCTTAAGGCTGATTCCCGTGAATGTATGGTAGAAGTCAGCATAACATTATAAAGCAATTATCCCCCAATTAAAAATTAAAATAGAGTCCTCCAATAGGCCCCACTGAAAGTGTGTGGAAGACTTAATCAAGAACTGCCTTCCTAAAAGACTCAGGTCCTTGAGGGCTGCATCTAAAAACATTACTTTGTCTCTGCTCAGCACCTCTTTCCCACTCTTATTGCAATATGACTTTGATTTTTTTTAGGGCTCTTGTTTCCCAATATTCATAAATTTTGATAAGGCTACCAATCACGATGCCATTCCAGGGATGGAGAATGTTGTCTTGAGTGGAATAAGAAGAAAAAGGGGGGGAGGGCATTGAATGGAGTTGATTCATCCCAGTGTGATGCCATAGATCACGCGTTCATGTGTTCTCTTTCTCTCTAGATTCTTTAGGGGCTGAAGTTTCTGTGTAGACTGTTTCCAAAAATAGCCACAAACATACCCCTCTGTAATGTGACTGGGCATTAGGTGACATCTAATCACTCCACACCCTGCCTTGAATCCAGGCTGGCCCGGAACTTACTTTGGTCAATAGATGTGTTGGGGGTGGTATCAGACCAGGCATCTTTTCATTTTCTTGGACCCCCTCCACGTTCATTTGAACAAGCCCCAATCGTCCCCTGGGGATGAGAGATCATGTGGGGGCAGAGCCTGTCCATTTCTCCCTATTAAACTCCAGGAATAAGTGAAGATCTAGCCAAGATCTATGAGCTTGGCTCACAGCTCTTAGCCAACCTACAGCTGACCTCAGATGCACGGACGTAGATGGTACCTCTGTTCACTCAAAGTTGAGCCTGACTCAGACGAGCTGACCTCTCCAGCCAAACTGCAGATGGGGGATAACAAACACCTACTGTTTTAAGGTACTGAGATTTGAATTGGTTACTTACACAACAATGAGTTTTTTTCCCAATTTTATTGAGATTTCATTGATATACAGCATTGTATATGCCTTTAAGGTTTAAAACATAATGATTTAATATTGGTGCTTAGAAATAACTGAGATGGGGTGTTAGTCAGAGACTGGAAAAAGAAGTAAATTGTTGGTAAAAGGTGAAAAATCTTGGGGTTCAGCTTTTCCTTTCTTTTTCCATTCAGACAGCTTCCCTAAATCCATCCAACAGAAAGTTTCTTTCTTTTTATACTTAAGATAATCTGAATTGCTGTACATTGAGAGTCACTAGGACAACAAAGGGATCAAATCATTCTATCTTAAAGGAAATCAACCCTGAATATTCACTGGATGGACTGATGCTGAAGCTGAAGGTCCAATACTTTGGTCACCTGATGCAAAGAGCTGATTCATTAGAAAAGACCCTGATGCTGGGAAAGATTGAGAGCAGAAGGAGAAGGGGACAACAGAGGATGAGATGGTTGGATGGCACCCAACCAACTTGATGGACATGAGTTTGAGCAAGTTCCAGGAGACAGTGAAGGACAGGGAAGCCTGGTGTGCTGTGGTCCATGGAGTCATAAAGAGTAGGACACAACTGAACAACATCAACAGTGTTGCTTGAGACCAAAGAAACCTAACTGAAACAAACTAGGTAGGAAGGAAGGACAAAATGGAGAGGAGGAAAAGAAGAAAGAAGGATGTCCAGCTCTTAAGTAAATTCTCTTCTAGAAAAAAATTCAGACCTCTACATTTAAAGGAAAATGCATTTTCCAAACACCAGAGCATACACGAATCAGCTAAAATGCCAGGGATCATCAGACTTTAAAAATAATATGTTCTGATGCTATAATTATTCGTGTATATATATATATATATACACACATATATAAAATCTTTCTCTCTCACACACACACACACACGTATGCACACACACAGACAGATAGAGTTACAAATGCCTAACCAGTTTGGTCAGAGGGCAGCAGAAAAATCAGGAGCAAACATGTACTGGAAGTTTTTGATTTATGTAGGAGTTTTCCTGTAAACAACACACTGTTGCTGATTAAATCACTGCAAACAGATTGGATTCTGTTGGTGAGCAGGGAAACAAAGGTAAACCTATTTCTGCTACTGCAAGCATTTATGCTATATGATCCTTAAACCAAGGCATTCTTCAGATAAATATATCCCAAATGTACTGATCAAGAACAAACTTTGAATCTGCGAAATTACACAATATGTCTAGTTTTCCCCCTTTATACCCAAAGTAAAATGTTAAATAACTTATTTGTGTCCACCAAACAGTTTTCAAGTAGTTTATACAAAAATATGCAGATGATAGACAATTAATAATTCACTCTTCACTACTCATACCTCAAATATACTCTGATAATACTGGTATTATTTGAAACTGCTATACTTCAAGTGACTTCCTACTGACTGAAAAAAATGTGTAAAAATAATTATGATTATATTACTGTTTATTTTAGCTAAGAACGCTCATGGATCGTCCCTAGAACGTTCTAGATATTGCTATAGCAGGCTCCATTCACAGGTTGCTTGTGCCCATCCTCAAGCTTGCCATTCACTGTCTATGTTAACACGAGGCAGATTATTCACCCATACCTGGGTTTATCCTGTAAACGGAGCTACAAATTGTGCTGTCTCTTATGCTGTAGGGATTAACCAAGTAAATACATTCAAAGTGAATATGAGCACCTGGCATGTAATAAATGCCAGGCTTAATAAATAAACCTGGCTTAATAAATGTTAATTATGTCAGCAACTATAATCACTGCCATCACCATCATCACAGCTCTGGACCATCTACTATTTCCCAAATTTGACTTCTCAGATCATTCCTGTAACTTTTACTATTATCCTTGCTTTATGACATTGAAAGCAAGACTCAAGGTGATGAACAATTTGTCATAGTCACTCTCCTAATAAAGACAAAATTCAGGATCAAGCCAGGCCTTGTGGTTCCTAAGGCCACTCACCCATTTCCTCTTCACTTTCTTCCCCCCAAGTCCTCTACGTTCTGTCTAAATCAACCTCTGTGCTCAGCACTAGTGGAATATAAGCATGAATTCCTTCCAAGAAGTTGACCTTGGCATAATTCCCAACCCTGCTACTATCGTAGGAAAAGTAAGAATTCAACACAGTGTTTATTTGGGAACCATCAGATGGCCTGGAATAATGCCCAGCTCCAGTGCTCATAACTACTATGTTAACTTGAATTATTGTGCCAATATTTCCTCATCAGTAAAACAATGCCTACTCAATAGGCTTTTCTGGGGATTAAATGAATAACCTGAGATTAACACAGTAGTTGGCATGTCATAAGCCCTTAATAAATGCTAGCATAAAAGGCCTATAAGTGAGGCCTCTCTTGACTGCCCAAAGACTATAATAATGGACACCAATTACCTGGATCCTAAGTAAGGGCTGCACCATATTTGAGACAAAACTCTCCATCACTTACCTCCAAGGAATAAAGGGTTTGAGTGAGAAAACAGGTGAAAGAGGTTTCCCCTTTTAAGAGTGTGTCTGTGGGGGCCATGTGCCATCACCTAAAAACAACAAGGAAGAGGGGCGTGTTTGCCCATTACCTCAAACAAGTGAAGGGGCTTTAAAGGAGCACTGATGTTCCTGTCTGATGTGGAACTTGGGGAACACGTGGCCTTCGCCTGGGGAAGACCACCGTTGGGAGAGATGTGGCCAGAAGTATGCCTCCCAGCCTGGGAAGGAGATGGAGTCCCATCCATGAGGTAAGAAGCCTTTTCTAGGACACCAGATATGACGACAAGGTTGGAAGCTAGCCTGGCGTCGTTCTGGGATGGATTATTGGGAGACAAGGGCACCAGAGGAAAAGCTGGAAGTGGCCAACTAGAGGTATGGGATCATCTGTACTGAGCCTCTAGCTGGAAGACCTCTGAAATGAGTCCTTAAATGTGCTGCCTCGAGGGACTAACAGAGAGTGACTATTTCATGTGTTGCAGGAACCACACTCAGCCGTGTGTCTGCCCATCACATTGGCCACCGTGTTACATCAAGCTCTTGTTTCCTATTTCCCTCTCCTCTTGCCTCTGATCATGGAGGCATCAGAAACCTACACTAGAGAGAGCAGGAGGGAGAAAACTAGAGTGAGGAAGTGAAAATAATGCTCACTTGCCCACGTAACAACCAAGGCATCCAAACTTAAAGATGGCCTGATGCAGGCAGGGGAGGGCTTGTATATTTGAATAAGCCTCAAATTTTCATGTTCGCACTGGTCTGGACATTTACGATTCTGAAGGGTCTACACTGTGACGTCACCCCAGAAAGTATGGGAATAGCTGAGACTTGATCCAGGGCAAGAAATCATAGAACCATGTAAAGATCCTTCTCACATGGGAGGGAGTTAATAAATTTCAGACTGTTAATATCTTTTGGCACCTTCCTTATTGCAGGTATAGTGGCTTCTCTCAGTGATATATTTGCAAGAATAAACTGGCTATGTTTGGCTTCTCTCCTCCAGTTGGGAGCAAGCTCTGAAGAGAACAAATCATTCTTCCGTCTGGGAAGTGAGTCTTACCTGGGCAACACCTTGCTCACCCCTCCTATGGATGCCCATGCTGGGACAGCATACCGGTGACAACTAGGGAATCTGTTTAAATCAGGTATTCACTTATCTGCTGCATTTGGCTCTCATTTCAGCTAAGTCCTATAACCAGCAGCCGTGAACTCCCTGATGTTCAAGCTGGTTTTAGAAAGGGCAGAGGAACCAGAGATCAAATTGTCAACATCCGCTGGATCATGGAAAAAGGAAGAGAGTTCCAGAAAAAACATCTGTTTCTGCTTTATTGACAATGCCAAAGCCTTTGACTGTGTGGACCACAATAAACTGTGGAAAATTATGAAAGAGATGGGAATACCAGACCACCTCACCTGCCTCTTGAGAAATCTGTATGCAGGTCAGGAAGCAACAGTTAGAACTGGACATGGAACAACAGACTGGTTCCAAATAGGAAAAGGAGTACGTCAAGGCTGTATATTGTCACCCTGCTTATTTAACTTCTGTGCAGAGTACATCATGAGAAATGCTGGACTGGAAGAAACACAAAGTGGAATAAAAATTGCTGGAAGAAATATCAATAACCTCAGATATGCAGATGACAACACCATTATGGCAGAAAGTGAAGAGGAACTAAAAAGCCTCTTGATGAAAGTGAAAGAGGAGAGCGAAAAAGTTGGCTTAAAGCTCAACATTCAGAAAACGAAGATCATGGCATCTGGTCCCATCACTTCATGGGAAATAGATGGGGAAACAGTAGAAACAGTGTCAGACTTTATTTTGGGGGGCTCCAAAATCACTGCAGATGGTGACTGCAGCCATGAAATTAAAAGACATTTACTCCTTGGCAGAAAAGTTATGACCAATCTAGATAGTATATTCAAAAGCAGAGACATTAGTTTGCCGACTAAGGTCCATTTAGTCAAGGCTATGGTTTTTCCAGTGGTCAGGTATGGATGTGAGAGTTGGACTGTGAAGAAGGCTGAGCACCAAAGAATTGATGCCTTTGAACTGTGGTGCTGGAGAAAACTCTTGAGAGTCCCTTGGACTGCAAGGAGATGCAACCAGTCCATTCTGAAGGAGATCATCCCTGGGATTTCTTTGGAAGGAATGATGCTAAAGCTGAAACTCCAGTACTTTGGCCACCTCATGGGAAGAGTTGACTCACTGGAAAAGACTCTGATGTTGGGAGGGATTGGGGGCAGGAGGAGAAGGGGATGACAGAGGATGAGATGCCTGGATGGCATCACTGACTCGATGGATGTGAGTCTGAATGAACTCCGGGAGATGGTGATGGACAGGGAGGCCTGGCGTGCTGTGATTCATGGGGTTGCAAAGAGTGGGACATGACTGAGTGATGGAACTGAACTGAACTGAATGTTTCAAACTGTTCAAGGCTCACACAGGGAAGAGAAGTGAGAGGCATTGGGTCTCCCGGATATACCAACAGTCCAGAGAGCGAGACTGATGAGGAGAGGTGATGAAGACTAAAGGTATTCTCTGATTGTAACCAACCCAGTCCAGCCTTATTGCGCACTACTGTGGCTATTACTACTTGTATTAGTACTTATAAGAACCTAAGTATGCCCCCTTCCCTTCCTGCTTGTTTGGGTTTGCTAAGGAAATTGTTCATCTCTGTCCTATTTCCTTTTCTGCATTCAATTCACTCACTTCCTGGTCTACAAAGCCTCGTCTAACTCACTCCACAGTATGTCCTCCACCCAAATTATGTGGTATTTCCCCATTCATTCTTACCCAGAAACTTTATCAAAGTGGCTCTTACAGCACCAGTCATACTTGCCTTTGAAATGTTTAATCCTGTTGAACATAACCAGCCCGGTCCTTCTTGATCTGTGTTTCCTCATAGCACTGCTCTCACATAGAATGGGGGTTCAATGTTTGCTGAAACTGACTAAAATGACACTAACTCTGTATCATGTACAGTTCTTGGGTTCAGAAAGTTTCTGCTTAAACATCAGACCATTCTCTGCTTCTTTCTAGTTTTTCTCTTGCAAGCACTATTGCTTTCTGAATCTGTCTATATCACAGTTACAGAGAAAATGTAATGCTTTATATTAAATATCTAGGGCTGTACCTGGTCTTAGCACTCCTATAAAAATGATTTCAGCTTCCATTTTAATTGGAAACATGATAACAGAAGAAACATTATTTTGCCAGTTCTTTGGCAAGAATCAATTCAGTTCAGTTCAGTCACTCAGTCGTGTCCGACTCTTTGAGACCCCATTAATCGCAGCACGCCAGGCCTCCCTGTCCATCACCAATTCCCGGAGTTCACTCAGACTCATGTCCATCAAGTCCGTGATACCATCCAGACATCTCATCCTCTGTTGTCCCCTTCTCCTCCTGCCCTCATTCCTTCCCAGCATCAGAGTCTTTTCCAATGAGTCAACTCTTCGCATGAGGTGGCCAAAATACTGGAGTTTCAGCTTCAGCATCATTCCCTCCAAAGAAATCTCAGGGCTGATCTCCTTCAAAATGGACTGGTTGGATCTCCTTGCAGTCCAAGGGACTCTCAAGAGTCTTCTCCCACACCACAGTTCAAAAGCATCAATTCTTCGGTGCTCAGCTTTCTTCACAGTCCAATTCTCACATCCATACATGACTACTGGAAAAACCATAGCCTTGACTAGATGGACCTTTGTTGGCAAAGTAATGTGTCTGCTTTTCAATATGCTACCTACCTTGGCAAGAATATTATGCCCCAAAGCACTCACATCTATTGTTCTTTGGGTCTTGGAATGTCAAAGAAATCTTTTAAAGAAGATGAGGTGGGACTTTCCTGGTGGTCCAGTGGCTAAGTCTCTGTATTCCCCATGCAAGAGGCCTGGTTGGATCCCTGGTCAGGGAACTAGATCCCACCTGCCACAACTAATTATCTTGCATGCCACAGAGCAAATGTAAGATCTCACATGCTGCAAATAAGACCCAGAACAATCAAATAAATAAACATTAAAAGACAATAAAGAAGATGAGGGTATGTACAAGCTCTTCCTTCACAAAGTAGCCAACCTATCACCAAAGAGGGAGAGAATGCCAGAAGCATTGCAATAAAGGACCGTACTTAGCTGATCCAGACTGTGAGCTCAAACAGACTCTATGGAGCTACAGCCCAGCGTGGCTGTCTTTCCTCTAAAATTAGAGCAATGATAACCATAATATCAACATACGACTTCACAGGACTTTGTAAGCATGTGTGGATACAATATGTATACCATGCTTATAGACCACAAGTGTGTCTATTAACACCAGTATTATAAGAAGGAAACCGCAGCTCATCCCCACGAGTCTGGCTTCTGATGCTCCCATGTCTTCATCTGCATCTTTTATACTTTCATAATTTTTATTGTGTTTTTACTTTCTATTAGTTAGAGATAAATGGCCGTTTCAACATGGAAATTAAATGAAGTGTCTTATTAGAGATAACTAGGATCCTTTTTAGTCTCCTAATTAAATAAAAAGTCAGTCTCAACAGTCACTCAATATGATCTGGGGCAAGTCAGTTTGACCCTCTGTGTTGCTGTCTTCCGTATGCATGAGCTGATTTTAATAGCTGATGAAGTGGTGAAATAATGCCTTGAATGATAAACGTCTCCATAGTAAAATACAAAGCTGACAACTAGTGTTAGGTGTGTTGCGTTGGCTAGAAAGTTTGCTTGGGTTTTTCTCTAAGATATTACTGAAAAACCCAAATGAATCTTTTGACCAACTTAACTGAGGACAGCAGAATCCTGAGGCTTTTAAGTCCTGGCTCCCCAGTCATATAACTGAACATACTTGTGGTCTCCAAATCTGTTTTCTTACCTGCCAATGGGTGGAGAAGAATAATAGTTACCTCACAAAATAGTGATAAGATTTAAAGATAATAATATACACAAAGTTTTAGTCGCTCAATTGTGTTTAACTCTTTGCAATCCCATGGACTATAGTTCGCCAGGCTCCTCTGTCCAAAGAATTATCCAGGCGAGAATACTGGAGTGGGTAGCCATGTCCTTCTCCAGGGAATCTTCTGGAACCGGGGATCAAACCCAGGTCTCCGGTATTGCGGGCAAATTCTTTACTGCCTGATTCACCAGGGAAGCCCCACTGAACATGAAAGAAGGTGCTAAATTCTGAGAACCTATAACACCTTAACATGCATCACGTTTATAACATCCTGCCCTTCCTTCTTCAGAAAGAACCAGATAGAAAATAGAGGGAGCAAAAAAGGAAAGGTGAGCATGAAGAAAGGACTCTGATTGTACTCCCAATGCCACCACCAGGTGAGTCAGCTATTTCACCTTGTCGGGGACCTAAGCGTTCACTTAACAAACAAAAAGAAAACTATGCTACTGCAGGAAAAATACGTTATTCCTACAGCCCTTTCAGACTCTGAACCTGAGTGATTTTCATGCACCTGCTATCCACTTACAAATAAAATAGAATCTAATCCTTTTACAACAAATAATTCCACCATCATTAATAAAGTAGAGCAGTGTAGTGTAGTGTAAAGAAGAAACCAAAGCCAGAGTCCTGGTTTGAATCTGGATTCTCCAGCACATCAATTGACTTTAGAGGAATTTATTAAATTTTCATGCCCTCAGTTGTCTTATTTGTAAAATGGGATAATACAACCCCTTATGGGACATCCATGAGGGGAGAAAAATCCATGAGACACTGCATTCTAGTTCATTTGTTCTGTCCTTTTAAAAAATATCCAGCGGGCATATGGCAAATGAAATACTGAACCCCCTTAGTTCTGCCTGGTTGGAGACATTGGGAGTCAGGGAGCTAATAAAGGTCTCTCGGCGTCAAGGTTAAAGTCAAGCCCTTTGTGTTGACTATGGGTGACAGACACAGAGCTAATGACCAAGTTAGAAAAGACTGTTGTTTTTGGTGGTGTCGAATTCCAGACACATTCTGCACTCTGTATTGCCAGGAACCACGCAAGCAGAATGCTGCGGAACCAACAGGATTAATCCTCACCGGAGGACGTTTGCCTTTAGTCCCCACAGGAAGCCTGCTTTTTGTGGACCATTCTGGGAGGAGGGGAAACTTGATTTTTTTTTTCTGGGTTGGAGGGGAGACTCAAGCCTTTCCATTCTTTGAAGACTGAGAGCAGGAAAGTGGAGAAGTGCAGCCATCTGAATAGCTCTTCCCACCATCCCAGAAGCCTCAGGCTCAAAGCATTAGGGGTACATCTTCCATGTGCTCCCTCCCATAGTGGGAAAGCCTCACAGGCTGGAACACACAACCTGTCTGTCTCCCACTGATCTCTGAGTTGATGACCCAGTGGACTTCATCATAGAATGGGAAGCTAGGGCATATGTAACACAGTTCATTACAAAGCATCACTAAATCAGTAAGCCTTTGCTTTATGCTTCATTTAGCCCATCTAAATGTTTACTTTCCCTGGAGAAAGGAGTGGCAACCCACTCCAGTATTCTTGCCTGGAGAATCCCATTGACAGTGGAGCCTGGTCCACTGTCCATGGGGTTGCAAAGAGTTGGACACAACTGAGCAACTGATACACACAGTATTTACTTTAAATTTGTAATGAGAACAGTATAATAGCACAGTAGGTGTTGCTGTTGTATTCTATATAATTTATAAATAAAGTTAAATATTGCAGTTGTGTTTGAATTATTATTGTATGCAGAAAAAAGTAATATATAAACAACTAGAAAAATACAATCCCCCCAAAATTCATATCCTTAGACTATAGTCTCTTTAAAAGCCAAGACTAGGACATTCATGTTTGAATTGCAAGTGCCTCATACAATGTTGACAGAATTGGGCACATACTACAGGCAAGGTTCTGCTCTAGGCCCTCAGGATTCAGAGACCTTTGTGAGAGGTAATCATGTAAACAACCAACCAGAAGACAATGTGGTGAGTGCTTCCTGTAAATTGTAATTATAATGATGAGAATGTAAAAAGGATATAACGTGTTTTATTAAAATCAGAGCAAGATTGGGCTCATTCACATAAGAGCAGGAAGTTGAACTAAGCCATAAAGGGTTCTTAGGAATTTTTCAACTTTGTGAGGAAAGAGGGGAGAATGGACTCAGAATTTGTAATTCCCTGTAACTTCCAGAATTAGCACAGGGTGAAGCATGGAGAAGGCAATGGCACCCGAATCCAGTACTCTTGCTGGGAAAATCCCGTGGACAAAGGAGCTTGGAAGGCTGTAGTCCATGATATCGTGACGAGTCAGACAAGGCTGAGTGACTTCACTTTCACTTTTCATTTTCATGCATTGGAGAAGGAAATGGCAACCCACTCCAGTGTTCTTGCCTGGGGAATCCCAGGGATGAGGGAGCCTGATGGGCTGCCGTCTATGGGGTCGCACAGAGTCCGACATGACTGAAGGGACTTAGCAGCAGCAGCAGCAAGCACAAAAGAGGTGGCTCAGTGGTATTAACAAAGAACCCTGCCATGAAGGAGATGCAGGTTCGCTCCCTGGGTCAGGAAGATTCCTCTGGAGAAGGGAATATTCACTCCAGTATTCTCGCCTGGAGAACCCTATGGACAGAGGAGCCTGGCGGGCTACAGTTCATGAGGTTGCCAAAGAGTTGGCAACATGACTTAGCGACTAGACAACAACAGGCAAAAAAGAGTTGTCGTCTAAACATGTATCAATTAGAATCACTTTATTTATTGCTATTAATAATAAAGGCCACATCTTAATTGACTAAAAAGCAAAAAATAATTTTAACTAGAACCTTGAACTCTGCCCTCTGCTGTGATACCATCCTCAGGCTGGCTTCCTACCAGTACTGGCTAGGGCAATTCTAGCCTCATCTCTACAACTTACAACCCTCAGAGGCAGAGAGGGCCCCTGTGTCCCAGAAGCTCATGCAAGAGTTCCACATCACGTGCACACAAGCTCAGACATGTTTGACCCTTTGTGACCCCATGGACTGTAGCCCACCAAGCTCCTCTGTCCACGGGATTCTCCACACAAGAATATTGGAGTGGGTTGCCATTTCCTACTCCAGGGCATCTTCCCCACCCGAGGATCGAACCCTCATTTCTTGTATCATCTGCATTGGCAGGCAGATTGTTTACCACTGGTCCCATCTTGGAAGTCACTCAAAAGAGATCCATCTCTAACCCTAACTGCACTAGTTTAGATCACGTCTCCATTACTGAATCAAATATCAGCCAAATACAATTCTTGGAGACAGGTGGGGGGTCAGCTTCTCTAAACCCATCTGGGTCCCCAAATAGAAAACAAGGCATTTCCAATAGAGACAATGAAGAAATTGACACTGATGGGGCAACCAACAGGGGACTTAATACAGGTAGTGCAACCCCAATAGTGTTTGAAGAGTACAGTCATCAATTTTGCACATCCTGAAGGCAAATGAGTCTAAGCGGTTTTGTTTTTTTTTTTAACTTTAATCTCCTGAATTTTCTCACAGTTTTTTTTTTTTTTCCCCTATTTTTCATTCTGCTTTGCCTCAACCTCCAAGTGGTGGTAGTGGTAAAGAACTTGCCTGCCAAAGCAGGAGATATAAGAGATACGAGTTCGATCCCTGGATCAGAAAGATCCCTTTGGAGAAGGGCACGGCAACCCACTCCAGTGTTCTTGCCTAGAGAATCCCATGGACAGAGGAGCCTGGTAGGTTACAGTGTATAGGGTCACAGAGTCAGACAGAACTGAAGCAACTTAGTACTTCAGGCATGCATGGAAATCAAACATCTTCAGTGAAAACAGACAGGCTCTCATTTACCAGCATGATGAGTGAGAACCGAGCTTCTTTTGCCTTTTGCTTCTCTCCTTTTTCTTTCTTCTTTATTTCTTTGTCTTTTTCTTAGAAACTTGAAACCCAAGTGACTAAATCACACTCAAAGCCTCTGTTTTATTCTCTGCTCCTGTGTCTGCTCATGATGCCATTATCTTTCCCTTTGAGAAATAGATATTTGCTTTATCTTGTATAAAACTAGCCTGAGTTCCTGAGCAAAGTGCAAGTATATAATAACCGTTTTGTTAGACAGAGACTGACTGAAAACAAACTGGTTCTTTATGAAGAAATGCAAGTAGCCCCCAAAGGTATCCAACTGAAGCAACAGGATCCATAATAGGACCTACACGCATTTGTATGGTCTACTCTTGTCCTGAATCCAGCCAATTCTCACCCTGGAGCTCATCACAAATGAATCGCACGGTTTCCATTTTGGAGGCTCATTTTGTATGTCATCCCACTAGCTCTCTCCTTTATTCTACTCTATTCTTAGCACAAGATCGCTCCATATTCAATACATATTAAATGCGGCAATAATGATGATGACCACGTAAATAAATAAAAAGAAACAATCCTTTTCAAACCTNGAATCGCACGGTTTCCATTTTGGAGGCTCATTTTGTATGTCATCCCACTAGCTCTCTCCTTTATTCTACTCTATTCTTAGCACAAGATCGCTCCATATTCAATACATATTAAATGCGGCAATAATGATGATGACCACGTAAATAAATAAAAAGAAACAATCCTTTTCAAACCTTTCAAGACGGTCTACACTTACGATTTAAGAGGAAAAGAAAAATCATTTCTTGGGGTCAAGTGGAATGTCTCTTAGCCTCTTTGTATGTTATTAAACCTACTCGATTCTCCAAATCCAAAGGATAAAGCTCTAGTGGAATAAGGTCATTCATTCCTGAAGGGACACAGAACCCACTCAAATATCATGTTAATAGCATTCTCGGAGATGAAAACAGCATATTTGACCTCTGCAGTTTCCTATATAATTGAGTCTTTTCTCTTGTACATTCAGGGACATTGTTGGTTTAAGTATCTTGCACTGGGCTGTGACCATTTTCACAATAACCCCAATATATGCATTTGTACACCTCTCACCCTAGTCACAGAGGCTGATATATAGTAGGTGTTCTTTAGAGGTTTGCTTATAATTACTTTTAAATGAGTGAGGTCTTTATGCAAATGTTTAATACAAACATACAAACACCCAGCTAAGAGTTATTTGAGGATTTTCAGAATCTGTCTGCAAATGCAACCCCAACCAACCAGTAT
>SJYA01006781.1:2766-20100 GCA_006410615.1 Neotragus moschatus
CGTTCACCCCTGTTAGAGTCCTGGTTGTATTCTCGGCGCCTTATTGTACCCTTTCAGCAGCGGCTGCACTGCATCCCTCAGGCGCTGCATAACGCTGAATGATGGGGGGTCAGCACTCAAACTGCTAAATGACTGGATCCACATTTTGCGCGCAGCTGGTCCGGGAAGGGCAGCGGTAACCCTCGCAGAACAGGGAGTCCAACGTACCAGTTCGAAGAGCGGACACTGTCTCTCGCTCTGCTAGGCGCACTGATGGTATAGATCTCCATAGACTTCCCTGACGACTCCTGCTGTGCGTGAATCCGTGGACTCTGGGACGGACATGTACGTATATATACACGTATATGTGTATATATATTTATATGCGGTGCAGAGGATAACGCTGCTACGATTAGGCCGAAGGTGCTGGTAAAGGCTTCGAATAGATCTGTGGGACCTCGCTCTGCACACATACAGGTGGTTGGCTTCCCTATGGTCGAAGCCTGCACATCCTTGTCCCCGGCGATCTCGAGTCTGTACACGTGTCCAGCTCCGTGAGAATGTCGCAATAGACTTCTACCGGGTTCACCTCGTAGAATTGTGCCTCTTACGTGTTCAAGCGAAGCCATGAGGCCTGAGGCAGGTCCCGGTTGCTGGGTTCAGCTTCGCGTCGGCCTCGCCCCCAGCCCGCAAGCGGTAACATGGAATCAGAGCACAACGACGTATCAATGCAATGTCCAGTACACCGGCCTAGCAGATCCTGAGACACCTCCTAGCGTGTCGACCTCCGCAACGACATGCGCCGCGCGCCCGTCTTCCCCCACAATAACAAGTCGCCTACGAGTACAGACGTCACAGTTCAATCGGCCACCTAGGTAGAGCGGCTGAGCCGCCAATGCGGTGACTTCTCGGACTCCACACAGCACCACCAGCAGTCACAGCTGCAATGTTACGAAATGTTGCCGCGCGTGTGCCCGGGGCTGTCTCACTGTCAAGGAGCTTTAGATCAACGTCTTCTTTCAGCCGGGCGTACCGTCGCGAGGTGCCCAGAGCATGCACGGACCCTCAACGGCGGCCCCTACGTCCACCACGGTAGTTGATATTCGCTCGCGCGCTACCGCCGTATGTATCTGCGAATGCCTTACAGGTTTCCCGGCACGTCTGCCCCCTTCTCGGACTTGCTATAGTCGCTGTCCGAATGCCAGCATCACTATCTACCGAGGGCTGCTTGCAACTTGTCCGGAGCAAAGGGGCACACCAGGTGTGACTACTTCGTCACGCAAGAGGAGAGGCTGGCCCCTCCAATCGACACCGTCCCTCTCTCCTGCATTCCAGTGTTTCGCGCCGAGCGCCGTCGTCCCACCACAATAGTACTAAATGTTTTGTCTCCGAAGTCCCGCGGCGGATCGCGCGGCATCACAGAGTCGCTTACAGCGGACGACGTACACGGAGTTGTTCGGAATACGGACAGCACTCTGTGGACCCGGCCCTGTGACGCATTGCTCCATGTATTGTTGTCCTCTCGGCTTTCCCTAAAGGAGACAGGCGTCTCAATGACCCCAGTGGGCTGTTCCGCGCCGCGCGATCTGCTTTCTGTTTCTGTAGATTGTGTGCTGTTACCGTTGGCCTTGCCACATGAGGACAGCAGAGCTTCCGCTGCAGTGGTGTGAACTTTGATGCAGTTCACAGGGCTTCGTGCCTGCCCTGCGACGTCTGCGCTTAACAGAGAACGGGTAGAGCGGTCCTCCACGGCGGAGGGGGAATGCTCGGTTCCTATTTCGAGTTGGTTCTCTGTAGAGGTGTTTTTCTTGGAAGCCACTCTCTGTGCGCTTCGGACGCTGCTTGCCAGAGGAGTGCCAACAACTGCTGAAGAACCCCCAGGTACGTGGGTCATGCTATTTACTGGGGTGAAGCACCGTCTATCACCTATAGAAGGTGCCGCGCTCTGGGAGCAGTCCTCCTCTACAGGAAGCACCGCCACCCGCTGCTTCTCTCCGGTTTCGCGAGACTCTTGTGCGATTTGACGTTCGTCAGCCCAGTACGCTCCGGTCAGTTCTATCCTTCGATGACGGTGTGGAGCGGCTTTCAAGAGAAACCAGGCTTGGAGTTTGCACCTTTGGAGCGCTGATGCAGCGACCGCCACGATAAGTTTTGCACCTGTGGCACGGGTGAACGCTGCAGCCCATCGGGAGGTGACCTTAAAAGACTTGCAGAGCTGACGTACATACCGCAAAAGCTGAGGAACAACGCCAAGAGGGACAAGGGAATTCGCACGAAACATCGCGTCGTATATTTGGCGTCCTCTCAGCGTAGGCCTACTACTACAGTCGCTCCCTTTTCTGCTCGCGCGAATATATGGAGGAGACAAACTCGCCTCACACTGGAGTACCGGGGTGCATTCCGACCCTCGCTTAGTCTTAGCCGCCCCCGCCACCGCTTCGCACCCCAACAAAATAAATACTGTTGTTTATCAAGCTATACGTACGCGCATGAACGCAAGCAGCGGTTTCCTCCGTGAAGGAGTGCGTAGACTTTTCGAGGCAACCTCACTCCTCGGTACAGACAGCGCACGGAAAAAGACACGAGATGTCCGCGCCTGGAAATGCGTTTCCTGGCAAACACAACATTCACCAGGTTATCCGACGTAGGCAAAGAACAGCTCGAGCCGCAGCACAGCACGCTGAGCCCTGCGCCGCAGGAAATATCACGGCGGCCTCAGGGGTTCTGCAGAGCACCGGTGTACCTGCTGTGGAGAACCCCTGTCGTAGAGACTTTTCTTTACCAGCATGGCTGCAGCCGCGGACGCCGCCTTTGTCTGGAGCAAGAATGAAGCTACACCGCACCGTTCACTCCAGTGGTAGAGAACGCTCCCAGGCACGACAGCGAGAGCTGTCTCCCTCAGCTCCTTTAGAGGCAGCAAGATGCACCTTGTGGCTGCACATCTGCAGAGGCACAGTCCGCTGATTGTACGGCGGAGTAGACTGCTAAAAAAAAAAGTACGCACTTGCGTTCACTCGTATATAGCTCGTCCGCGTAATTGCATGTGGTGACGCATGTGCGTATGTTTTCGGCGATTGCAAACATAGACGAGTGCAGGTACCTTTCAGCACGACGGGTACGGTCGAACGCTTTCCGCGTGGTACCCGCTACTCTACAACACAATAGGCAGCCTTTTTCAAGGCTCGCGTCAGCTATCCTCCTGCGGGGCGTATCAGGGTCCTTACAGCATGTCCTTGCACGTCGCTTCTGCGAATATCCCGTGTTCATCGGTGTAAGACCCGGGCCCAGGTAGCCGTGCGTCCACAGGATGACAAAACCTTCTGGTGTCGAAACACAGCGGGATGCGTGTCTGGCTGCGCTACGCGGAGGGACGCAGTTCTCGCAGCACTATGTTCAGGTGTGTACGCGTGCCTGCCTCATCAGAGAACAAGAGAGCTCAGGCTATCCGAAGCGCAGTGATGCTTGTAATTGACCAGCATCCACCACGAATGCGTCGGCAGCAGCTCTGTCGTGATCTCTGGGTAGTCGTCGTGATGTGTCTAGAGAAAGCTTACTGGCTTCTTTTTTCGTCTCACCGCAGGGTTTTCCGTGTCTTTTCTCTTCTCAGACGCACAAGCGCACACACCTCTGTGGGCTGGAACGTACGCTTGCGCAGAAGAACTCTTTTCTCAAACCGTCGGAGTGCACAAAATACTACGCGCGTTACAGCACCAGCACGTAGTTACACATGCACTGACGGCATCTAGCAAACTTACTCGGAGTTCTTCTAGAAGGGATTTCAGCTGATTCCACGCGAGCCGTAGCGTCGGATCCAACAGCGATATTCTTAGTTGATGGACTAGGAGGCGGGCTCCCAGCATGCGCTCGTGAGGGACCCTTTTGACTGCCGCCCCAGATCCGCCACACAATACTGAAAACGAGAGAGAACTACACCTGAACCCAGAGCATGAGAGCCCTACCCGCTCTGCACGCGTTTTGCTAGGTGCGCCTTCGGAGCCAGCAGTCGCCCTTCTTTCGGATGCGTCGAGCCGTGCTGCTTCCGGGACATATGCGCCTCCTGGAGAGAGCTCTGTGACTTTCAGCACCCCCTGAGCGGTACCTCCAGGCTTCGTGAGATCTACCTGATGTGGTTCCGTCCCCTTAGGACCACTATACACCGGCCTTAACACGGCGGGAGCCGTGTATCTGAGCACCGCGACTGCGATGCTGAGGTGCCTCCTGAGCAGGTCTTGTAGAGACCATGCGATACGTAGTGCGGCGGCCTCGTGCACTATTGTTCGAATGACTGGAAGGTCAACCAGAACGCGTGGAGGACTCTCAGCACCTCCTGTCGGGGGTGCCTCTGCGTAACTCTCCTCCTCGGCGCGCTCTCGAGTGCGCCCATCACAAACTTCAGACTCATGAAACGGAAGAGTAGAAGGACGCAAAGGGTGTTGCCGACGGAGTTGATGTTGCTTCTGTGTACTGCGATGAATGCGTTGTCTCGGGCGAGAACGATACGATTGCAAGTTGGGCTCTAGCTGCTTTGTCGGCAAAAACGCCATATGCCGCTGCGGCTGCTGAGGTGGACAGCAAGCGTTGTCGGCGGAGTCGTAGGCGCTGCTGTGCGCACCATTAGGAAGGGGAGTGGATGGGGGAGGGAGGCCACGCCGGCGACGCGTCAGCCGCGGCTGATTTGAAACATTGTCTGGACCCCCGTATTCTTCATGGGAAAAGGCTGGAGACGAAGAAATAAAGGAATTTGCTCTGTTAACGTCGTGCGCCAGGCGTGAAACCACAGTGTGTGAATCATCTGTTCTGGGAGCTGCATATCTCTTTCGCAAGGCGGCCTCGTCGCACGGGGATAGGCGGCGCTGCACACGTCCCTGAGCTCTTCCCCGACGGCTGAGGCCGCCTGCACTGACCTCGTACGGGTTACAGGCGGATACACTGCTTTCCGCCCCCCGACGTGTTGCATCCGCTAGAAGTCCGGCTGGTGTTTCTGCCTCCGACGCGGCACGGAGCCCTTTCCGAATTCTGATTCGATGACTGACAGCTTCTTGTAGTCTACCGCGCAGCTCGGATAGGACAGGAGGCCCGCGCGGCTCTCGTTGGCCTCGCTCCCTTTCGCCCTCTGCGCTCCCAGATTTCGACGAAGGAGATGCAACAGTGTCTACGCTGGTTGACGTACTGTCTGCGCCATCGCGAGAAGGTCCGACAGGTGCCCGAGAGCGAAGTTTTTCCCTTCCACGAAGGGAAGCCATCTGTCTTCTCGGCAGTTTGTCCGGTTCGCTCTCTTCTTCGCTGCTGTTGGTGGGCAGCGCCTCTGACAGAATTTCGCCTGCCCGCTGCTTCATTTCCCGTGTGACGGGCTGGCGCCGGCCAGCCCACGGGATAGAATATGGAAATACGGCACCACTGCTCGTGTTATTGGAATGCCGTGGCAACCTCGCACCGCTGCCCATGGTCAACAAGCGAATTCTCCTGCTGAAACTCGGGCTCCCGGAGGAGCAGAGACTGTTTCTGCGCTGTTCGGATGGTAAGTGCGCCATGAATAGAGTTGATTCCACTGCAACAACTTAACGCCACATGAGGATACTGGCGGCCCTCCGGATTTCAGCCGGTGTCACCGGTCGGCCTATTTACCTTGCTAGCAAATGATGCGGCATGGCCACGGGGGTATCACATCGCCGATGTGACTTGGGACAACGCCACCACGCATAGTCTCGTAACGCCGGTCAATCGTAGGCTGCGCATATGGCAGTGGACGTGATACGTAGGTTGTGATTGAGAGTCTCTGCTAACTGCTTGGGCATACGCAGGCTACCTCCGATGGTCGCTGTCGCCTCTAGTAGCCTTCACCGGCGGGATCGACAATTATTTGGTGTTGAAGCCGTCTGCATGCGGTAACGCGTCCTGTAGTCACCCTTCTACGCAGTGTGTGAGCTTCAGGTGTATTTTTCATGCCACGCTTCGACGAATGACGTACATGTATGCCTGGCAATGATAGCGTCGAAGGATGTAGAGCATGCAAAACGGATCGGCGCTTCCGAGAATCTGTGTTGATCTGCGGCAGGCCCGCATAAGCTGCAGACTACTGTGCACGATAAGTTTGCGTACAACGCCTCTCCTCACACGTTCTGCACCGTAAAGCCCGGCTTCAAAAATCCGCCTGTGTGTGTGCAATGAATCTCGGGGGTACCGTGCGACAACACCTGCCTGTTCATTATGGACGTAGCAAGACAAACAAACTATTCACGTGTTAAGAATCTGTTGAGAACGCAGCTGAAAGGGGGGGCCGCTTTGCCGCGTAAGGGCGCAGGATTGCCGTCAGAATCCGCCGGCACCCTTTCACGAAGCAGAGAACTGCGCAGGCATCTACTACTGTACACCATTCACGTGTGATACTTTTGAATGCACGGGTATGAACACCAGTGCACCCTCTAGTTCACTAGGTCGCGTGACGCAGTAGTCTGTACATCACGACAACGAGTAGTCAACAGTGCCGCGAGCGACAATATACTTCAGGTAGTCGCAAGCACCCCCCCGTGCTGACGGGAAGCGTTAGCGCTGTCTGCGCGACGCCCTCTTGCTGTGACAACTGCGTAGTCTTCCATTGTAATCCTAGCCATAGGGCGCTGTCAGCAGCGGAGGTGTCTCTGGGTCTTAATAGCGGAAAATCGAGCCCTCTACACGGCGCTCATTTCTCCGCTCGTCACGTGTGGCTCTATACAATCCCTCATGTAGCCTGGCGTACGGACTCTTTTTCGGGCCCCACGCGCACCGTGAGCTCCGCTGGGCGACCGCATCGCCCCTGCAGGTCGACAGCGGGACTCCCCTCTGCGCGCTGCCGGGGACAGCTCCTTCTGCGAGACATCCTCAGCTCTCCCCCCACGAATTACTAACTTCTGCAACGCTGCAGGCACTTTCTGAAGGACGAGCGCCCTTCAGCATACGGCATATCGAGTGACACCACGGCGTAGTCGCCGCAGAGGCCTACGCAGACGCGGCAGGCACAGCAGGTGCCCAATGCACTTCGTGCCTACATAACTGTTGATGCGGAAGACAGAATGCCGCCACTGTTGCTGCTCGTTGGCAACGTACGACTCCGTAGGGTCCACAAGGAGCGAAGACCGATGCAGCGCCCTGTGGTACTTGAACGCGCGAAACGTCCGTATGTACAGCCACCGTGGCAGCCCTGGTGGCCGGTTTGCCCGCGAATGCGCTGCGCATGCACTCAGGGTTCACACCATCGAGATACCAAATCGGAACGACAGCACATGTACTCTCTCGCAGCGACGCTGGCTTCTCACTTGTCATAAGCGCCCGCGCCGGGTACGCCGCCGTGTGAGCCGGCAGAAGCAGCAGGGTCTCAGTGACTTGCGTGTACCTGAGAGCTGACAACACTTTGAAATGTCGAGAGTCCGCTTCCCGTAGCCATGCCACTGTTCATAGCAAACAACGAGAAGATGCAAAAACGCATCCCCGTCCAGACGGAAACAGACACACGTGTCCAGAGACTCTAAGCGTCGTTATATGCGTAGCTGAAGAAGCAGCGGGGGACAAAATCCCGATGAACATCCTCGTCGGGAGGAGGGACGAGCTCGTCCACGGGAGCATGTGGCTAAGCAAGGGGGGAACATGTCGTGTGTACAAAGTGTTTTACACGTAAGCGTGAAAAAGTTAACTCGGGCTCGGTTCCCGGGTAACCATACGGCATCTGGGGCGTAGACTCTCATATGGCATCCACATCCGGTCGGACTCTAGACTGGGCTCCATCGCGTGACAATCCAGAGGAGTGAAAAAGGTACAAAGTACACGAGCCGTAACACTGTACCCCAGACGGTGCAAATTCTGGATATCAAGACCGTCCTCCAAGGCGTGCAGATTTCAAGTTGTAGGCACCGGGAACGCGCAATACAATAAGCCGACCCCCTCTTGTCTGTCCGCATAAGGTGTGCGGCCGCTCTAGCGCGCCACTTTCAAACGCAGCGTGCAACTCCGGCCTGCTGCGTGGGGAGCGATGGGCGTATCACGGGAGGTCTCAGCAGTCGTGCGATGGTGCTGTAGAGAGCGCCCATCCCTAGGCGGTGTCGAGCACTAGTTTGTGCACTTCTAGCGTTTGTTACGCTCTGCATTTGTCGGGCCGTGGGGAATGTGATATACGGCTGAAGCGGATGAAGGTAGTAATCGCTAAAGTGCTTCCTGCTGCACGCAGCAGCCCTGGCTCGCGCGCATGTCTCGAGAGGAAGGTAGCCATACGCTAGGGTGTACTCCGCTGCAACGAGCTTGCGGAGCCCGTTCGTGTGCGACGGAATCTTGGGGGGCAAAACTTGTCTTTCGAGCCAGTGAAGGTTTCATGTAGAGTTCTCAAGTCGTAAACGTGAGACGCGCACTTTACCCAAGTTTCCGTCTGCCGAAGTCACTACTTCGCTCCTGCAGCCTGCTTCTATATCCGCGTGATCGCACACCGGCCGCCCCATGCTCACGCGCCAGTGCCGCGTATTCAGCAATGAACGGCAGCCTCTGCGCGTAATCGGTTCTCATACATACATACATACAGGCCAAGGAGTACGCTTGCCGCTTACACAGTACAGCTTATCATCCTGCTGCTGAGCTTTCACAGTTGAATAGAGCCGCGGTTACATGCTCGCGCCGGTTGACGTCATGGGCGTCTGCCCGGGCACAAATTAGCTTCATCCTCGTCGTGCGCCGGCGTTTTTACAGTACCAAAAGTTCGCTTGATCACGGCAATTGACTTCCAGCTATATGGCTCGCTTATCTCCCTCTACAGGACCAAAGCGAATGCACGCATGTAATGAAAGCCTATACATGCACGCGTCCGCGTCGCGGTCCGCCAGACCACCACAGTCGAGGCTCACGTGCACAAATACGCGCGTCTGTCTGCTGATATTCCGGTGCAGACACCTAGATACGATCCCTAGTACACGCGTACGTAAGAGCGCTGTACGTCTGCTTGCATGCGTAAGTGCGTCCTTAGCTACTCACCCGCAACGTGGCACGTCACCTACTCGGCAGCGTGCGGACTTTGTCCCTTGTGGACGGGCTGGCCTACGGAAAGCGCACCCGCACCGTCAGTGACACGATCAGGAACGGTCCGCTTCCGGAACGGGAAGCTGCCGAAGTTCACCGGTAGGCGAGCGTGCAACTCACGCTCCAGGTGCACGAGGCCTGCAGACAAACTCCCGTTTGGCCTGTGGGACCGGGACGCGCACGTGCTCAAACATACGTAGGAGGAGTCATGCGCATACGCACATGTTTGTACATATTCACATCGCGGCGTACACAAGTAAAGATACGCCTACACCGGCAGGCACACATACGGGTGCACTTACGTGTGCGCCTCTGAACATGACAACAGTTTTGTGCTAGCTTTTGCCACATCGAAAACAGTACTGGGAGCTGAGCTCCCTCGACAGGTTTGCCCGGAAGAACCGACCGCAGAGGTCTATTCCTTCGCCAGGGATATCGTGCGAACGTCGGGGTGCGCCCTCGATCAATGTCGGAGTTGTGCGACTGTCTGATGCGGTACGAAGTGCTCGAGTTTGCCGGTATGCCACACGCATGGTTATACTCGTGGCTGCACTCTACTTGGGAATCTACTGATGTACCCGTTGTGCAACACATACCGGGTGAGTGCACGCTTGAGGTAGACTCCAGTTGACCGCCGCGCGGCCCGGGCGAGATTTCCAAAAGAAGGTACACATGCAGCAGATCTTCCGCACTGCACTATTCCTGCACATGGCGAATTGTTGCACTGTCGCACCTTCCCCAAACTGCACGACCCCCATTTGCCTCGACTTGTTTGGTCAGCAGCTTCTTCTCATTGAACTGCGTGGGGTGGGGGCACACGAGCCACTTGGGCAGGCAGCAAGCGTGTGCCTAGTATGCTAATACACGGCGGCAGGAGTTGCAGTCCGACTCGATCGGCAAAAAAAAGACGATCCGGCTTGGTGACACTTGATTATGCCGCCGAACGCCGTCCATTCTTCAAAGGGATTGTAACATATGTGTGCCTCGTACGCTGCCGCCGTTACCAGAAAGCGACGGCAAATCACGTCGCAGCCTCTTTCTATAGTCGAGAGAACATGTGGCCATCCGGTGTGGTGGTACTGAATGTACCGCTGGACGACGTACTGTATCTAGACGGCTCTTCCTCCCGGCGCGCTATGGACCCCTGCATGCAGCGTCAGCGGCGGGTCTGCATGGCTACGGGTGCTGTGGAGCGCAGGCAGGAGAGCGCGACGTCTCCGGCGAAGTATCGGCCGCAAATCGAGGAAGAATGATGGCGTTATCGCTGTGTGACACGTCTAGGGCTTGCAGTACGGTGTAGAGCCTACTACGTGTCGATTCTGTCGGGTCACCCCCCACCTGTTCGACAATCGAAGTAAATCTTCCACGCAAGGCCGGGAACCCATGCGCCAATTGCCTGCAGACGGTCATCGGTGTTGCTTATGTAGCTCCTTCGCGGTGTCTTCCTGCGTCTTTCATCGCAACAAGTGTTACTCACGGTGGGAATCAAGCTTTTGCTCTCCGGCTTCACCCGCGCAGCTACGGAAATCATGGACCCGGACGTCAATGGCGTGCCTCCGGAGAAGCTTCAGGACCTTGAAATGCAACTCACCGTAAGACTTCCAGCCTGTTAGTGGACCAATTCGTTGACCTGCTTTGTAGAATAAAGCTTCCAGTGTCGCGACGTGAGTTATGTGGGGCTCTACACTGTCAGGGAAGGGCGTCGCGCAACTCCGGACCAAAAGCCGTGGTAGACACAATTGATACAGGCTGAAGCTGGAAGCTCGTAGGGTGTGCGGCGGGCGGCGGGGTCTAGCGCAAAATTACAAATACACGTCATCGAATACTTCACATTCAGCCTCACCATATCAGAGATGCACTCGTAGCTTAGAAGTTACCGTGGGATCTCAAGGAGCGGGCCTGATCTTGCGTAGGAATACTGAGTTTTCCCACATTCAAGAAAGACAGGTGCTAGGGTGGGGCATGTGTCGAACAAACACAGCGTCTGCTTCGTCGGCAAGAGCAGCATCTTCATGTAGGAAGTGCGGCGTCGGCGCTTTCCGCGCTGGAAGGCTGCGCATACCCCACACGGCACACGGGGGGTGAGCAGGATCAGGCAGAAGTAGCCCGTGCTAGTCCTCCGTGATTTTGCACTAGGTCGCTCGAGGGGACGAGCACCGCCTCGGTGGGAAACCATATATATATGCACTGCTTGCGCTAACACGCTGGGCCACCGCGTAGAAAATCTACATCCGAACCTCTCGCGATCCGTGCTGCGGGCTTGTACAGCGTGTGTAGGGCCTTGCAACAATGCAGCGGTCACTGCAGAAAGCTGTGCGCCCATGCTTAGGCGCATTAGTCGGCAGGCGGCTGGTTGGCTATGTCGTCCGAAGAGTACGCCATTCGTTAAAGAGGTTAAAATCAGGCTGCCGTACGCGCTGTTTCGTGCGCTTGACTACAGATGCTCTTGGAAGGCCAGCGTCAAGCCGTAAAGCTGTTGGACACGTGTTTCAGCCGCTGTGTTGATGTCCCCGGTACGTGGTCCGTACACGCGGTGAGGTACCGCGGCACTCGGACCGTTCACGAACTCGACACGCGGCACCAGCGAGGGCGTACGGCCGTCTTCAACGTAGTGGGGTTTCACTGTGGCGCGGGCAGGTATACGCTACGGCCGGAAGTGGCTCCTGCTGTAACTTGGCCAGTTGTGTACCTCGAAAAGCGAGCGGTGCTTTCTAGAGAATGTGCCCTAATACACATATGTGTGTTCGTGTCTCGCGGTTTATGAGCAAACGTGTCGCAAGAGCGCATACCGGCACACACGGCACAGCCAGCGGAGTGGCACGGCGCTACTGGTGTGGTTCACGCCGGGGCCGCCCGATGCTAGAGGAAGAAAGGTCTTGGACGGTCCCGCCGATTACGATGTGCGCAGGGGTGTTTTGGGGAGAAGAGTGCTTGTCTATAGATCCAATAGACCTGAATTGTACCGGCCGCGCAGTATAGGCCGACATGAGCCTGAGGCTGCCTGATGCCACTGCGGATTGCGAACTGTGCACAGGCAATTCGCTGAGCTCTTCCCAGCAGCAGTGCATCCACCACTGCACGAAGACCTACCTGAGCGCGTCGTTATTTTGCAGCAAGTAAGTCAGTACGGTTCCCGCGTATAGCGGCTGGACGCACTTGGCTGTGGACGTGATATGTTTACCTGAGCCTGGGCCCAGCCTCGACCTGACTGTAGGGCGGATCTCGCAAGTCAACAAAAATCCAGGAGCCACCTCGCTTTTAGGTAAGACTGCACTGAGCTTTCCGGGTACTCATTGGACGCAGTTTTAGAATTCCGCGTACGCGCGATGCTGCGGCAATATCTCTCCTTCACGCTGTCCATGGGCAAGACTAGGTTCCAAAAATTGCACACTAGTATGCGGTGAGTCCAGAGCTCAGGCGACTCCGCCTTGGTGGGGAGGCGGGAGGCGCACACGTAGTGAAGGAGGCGCACGCAGCTAAGCGGGGAAAACCCAGTGCCACCTGAAGGCTGCTTAAGGGGTGATGACAGAGGCTATTACACGGCAAAGACGAGTGCACCGCGCACGGGGTGTGATTGTCTTCAAATGTCGTTTGCAGCCGTCTTCGAGGCATGGCCGAAAAAGAGCTGCAGGCGCAAGGCGTACCTCCTAGCGGTCCCTTACGCTGAACTCGAAGGACACATACTGTCAGAATAACAAAGAATGTCTAATGAATCCGCAGCTTACCTATGTGGGGGGCTCTGCAGGCGGGCGGCAAGCAGCGCGCGCGAAGGCCGTCAGACTCGTCAAGTTTGTCTACAGGACGGTCGTCCGCGTCGGCAGCAAGGCAGACCGTCTACTTCTACTGGTAACCGAGCGGCGGGGAGACCTACGTATAATGAGCGCAGCACCGCAAGTCTACTCATGTGTCTTTACGGCACGGACATTAAGAGAGGCGGTTGCTGCTATAGAACCACCCTAGGAACGTACTTATTCGGGAGGCTGTTACGCGTTGCTATCGAGAAAGTTGTTACGCCCAACACGGCGGGTACACTGACGGGCATCGCAGGTTCCCGCTTGTGTTCTTGTCGCCAGGAACAATGTTTTTTGAAAAGCATTGTAACACGGGGCAGAGGCATACGCGCATGCGACGCCGAATCCGTTTTGACCTAGCGTCACGAGCGGCCACAACGTGCCCGTGCGTCAGAGGCCCCTCTCCAGCAGGGTGCGCTACGCAGGCGTGCGGATACGCGAAGTCACTCACATCTGTAAGTGCTTTTGAGTGCCCGCCTATGGCAGGGCGTTTTATAATGCCGATATGTATCTACAAATCTTCATGCCTATTGTGTCAAGCCGCTGAACTCGCGCGGGGGGAGGCACGGCAAACGTTGGTGACGGCAGTAGCGTTTGCTCGATGATAGGAGCCACGCAATGTGGCTTCGTGGTGCTCTTCCGTCTTTCGCAAGGCTGCGTAGAGAATATTTTGCTGCCCATCAGCGAAAATTTGTGGTACACGTGGACAGATCGGTCCACTGTACGTGGCAAGGAGCATACTGTATTTTTGGGGGAAGGACGCACGCGCATACGCACTAAGACGTGGCATCTCTGCGCCCGAGCACAGTCGCAAACGATACTATTGCATGCCGGCGCTGCTAAAGGGTCACGTTACACTTGTTCAGAGCCCATCCTCTATTTCAGCAACTTTGTTGTTATCTTCGTCAACTGCGCTGCAAGCGGAATCGTCGCATACTCCTGTTCTTTCTCCGAGTTTGTGCATTTGCGTTTTATCTTTGTTGTACGCTTGCGTGCTTCGCATTGTCGCTTTCTTGTTCTGAAGTGCAATTCAATATTGTAATTTCACTTCAAGAGAAGTGCGACTGCACGTGCTAGGAACTCTCGGTGCCTTTACAAAAGCCCACATCCCTTCGCAAACAATGCGTGCACCGTCCATTTTCTATCCGGTGCACTCCTCTACGTCGCCGCTTGCGGAGGCACAGCCACGTTCGTGTACACCCGCAGATTTTCCTGGGTTTCCGCCGTTCTTGCGTGTGCTTATCGCACCATGGCCTCTCCGCAAGGCCCGTCATGAACTGAAGAACTGTTGTCTGGTAAAGGAGGCCGCGTGGTACCTTCCGAGGCTGCATGCGTAACTGCACGTGTGTCTACAATATGTGGTGCACGAAAAGCACACGAACTACTATCGTACGCCTGCTGTACGCGGGAACTCTGTATCTACTAATCCAGTACGGAGTGTCTTTGCCGCATAATTGGCCTCGGGTGGAGTTAAGCGGGCCCTTCTCAGTGAGTGCGGCCCCCGGTGTCTACGCCGGGCACACAATACTGAGAGCAGTTCTGTTGCCTGTGTGGGTACGTGAATTGCTGCCGTCAATTCGACCTGTTGGACCCGTGGGGCTGGCAGCGGCTCTCAACTTTCACCGCACTGAGGACGAACCTCCGTCAAGTCCGCCGTGGAGCAAGCAGGGTGATGCGCGCCGCCGCAGGTTGCATCCCCGGGGTCAATATGGTAAAACCTCATCACTGCGCACACGTGAGGGTGCCGGTGGCGTATGGAAGCACCCTCTTCACGACGTCGGTCTAAAAGCAACTGAGATACCACGGACCGCAGGCCATTCACTCCTCTGCGAAGGCGCAGAATGCACAAACAGCACGCGAGCCTGGCACACGGCTGATCTTCAGGGCATTTCCAATGACATCTTCTACTTACCACTTTCGTCCGCAGAACAGCGTCAACTGTTCTACCTTCCGCCACCGCAGCTGCCACAGGGGTTATCCGGCGAGCAGGCTGCCCTATTTCTGTCCAAGTTAAGAGGCGTCCCCTGGCTGATCCAGGGCCCCTTCGACGTTTCCAATAGAACGCTCAGCGTAACGTTTGCGACCACTGCTTATCCATTCTGGGCTGGAACAGTGGCTAATGTGGGATCCTTGATAACGCTAGTGCAGCGAGCGTGGAAAAGCATAGTCACACTGCCATTCCGCTTTCTAGGTCCTACACCACCCCTTGTCCCCTTCGAGCCAGGCGGCTCGGCGCCGGTAGAATCCGCACCAACAAACACAACTACGGCGCCCCCAGTGGGAGCTCCCCCAACCAACGCGACTACGCCGAGTCCCTTAGAAACTACTCCGACGCAACCGACTACGCCACCTCCCATACAACTGGGGCCAGCACCAGGGTGGTACAGGGACGGAGAAACAGAGGTCCGAGCCTAGCGCACCAGTTGCTGATGCAAGATAGAGGCAACGTGGCAAGTCGCGTGGGGATTCATACGAGTCCTTCAGGCATCAAGCGAAGAAAAGCTGCCCAACAGAGCGGGTCGGCTGCAGAAAACGTGTTTGTGTTCAGCTTTGTCGTGGATGAGCCACAGGCGCCAGCCGCGCGGCACGGGGAGCGGCGGCTCCACGTAAGGATACAAAACGGCAGAAGAGACAACATCCTGCTTGTACCTACATTCAAGACCCGCCAGCGAGGAGAAGACGTCATTTGTGTGGGCGAGCTTGTAATGTGGAGAGCGTGCGCCACTCCCGCTCGGCAGGAGCAAGCGACTCGGTGGACACTCAGCAGCAATGAGGCACACCTCGATGGCTTTAAATGTTATGCAAGAAGAGACCCCTTCACAGCAAAGCCCTCCTGCGTCTTTGACCACGGGTGTCCCAGAGTTTGTCCCCCGTAAAGGCCGTTCCCCGCGCAGCCAGTGGGTGGACCGTGTAACCGGTGTCGCCAGTGGCCGAGACGGCAGGCCAGGAGCGAATGCTGGCTCAACTTACGATAAGTGTGCAACAAGTATTGACACGCTGTACAGTAAGACGTGGAACTCGTCAGGAAAGATGTTCCTTGTGTCCAACCTGCAGCGTCGAAGACCGGCGTCCGGATGCCCACAGCCGCCGCTCACTAGAAGAGTTCTACATTTCGGTGCTGTTTTGACGTTGCCCGCCGCCGGTCGCATAGCCGCCACAGACACGCAACAGCTTAAACTCCAAAAGCCCTTGTCCTGTTGTTATTCAAGCTGCCGAGAGGCTGCATCTAGCGCGCATAGTCCGCGCGATCTCCGTTTATTGGCCGTGCGTACTGGCGCGCCGCCGTCACATAAAGTACTTTCGTATACAGGTGTAATCCCACGAATCCATCCATATTTTCACTTTCATAAACCAGACGCGTTCACCGTGGTGCGCCACATGCGTCCGTACGCTTTTGCCGCGTATCGTGGGGCGATCGTGCGCATTATAGGGGTTCATTCTCTGCTAAATAACCTGTGACGTTTCAAAGAGGGCGCCAAAGTCGCAATGAAGCAGCAGCGTGAGAAATTGTAAGGAGTTCACCCCGCATTTGCAACGCTGAAAACTTCGGCGCGGCGATCCAGTGTCACCCTCCCACAGTGTACGGGTGGACTGAAGCCGTGGTGTTTTTGCTGGCGGCGTGTTCGAGTCGGAAGACCTGAAGCCTGAAAGCATTCATTCTAGTGACAACAGAGCGCTGTCGAACAAGTGCTGCCGTAGCGCGCACCGTACTGGACTGCTACGGCAGATTCTGTCTAACGCAGGATATGCTCATGTTCTTCGCCGTACCTCACGTCCCCAGGATGCTGGAAGTGCGGCGAAGAACATCAGCAGATATCTCGACAGTGGAGAACAAACGTGATGTAAGCTCTCTCTGCCAGTGTGACGCAGCGACAACGCCACGTATATTTTCACTGGTTGCTGAAGGGGGTATCTTGCCTCCTCAGGTAGCTTGCTTTCCTCTAGCACTAGTAGGCACACGGATTGATTTCTCTACGCTCTTGACCGCCGCCTTGGGTTGCTGCATGGTTCTCTTGAACCCGCGGAAGTTCCTGCACCGCTCCGTTTGATCTAAAACATACGCCGAACAACAATCGTCTTCTGCACACAGGCCACTACACAGGCACTCGGTAGAAGGTGTTTCCTTCTGTGCACGCCGCAGCCGGCGTCTCCTGAAGCCGCCGTCGTTCAGCAGCGCCGTCCTTTCCATGGGACAGAGCTTCCTCCCACGCCGGTTAGGCAGCCGTCGTGCACTAATTCCCGTGAGCCGAAAAGGTTACAAACCGCCGGCCGAATCTAATGCTGAAGCGATTAGCGTCCGGCAGCAGGTGACCATTGTCGCTTATCGGAATGACCAGCGCCTCCTCCACCCCAATCCACCGGTCCAGCGTCAGGACGTGATCCTGACGTCTGCGCCACTCACAGCTTCTAAGAAAGCAGCTGGAGGACCGCATGTATAATACACCCCCGGTACAACCTTGTGGTCGAATAGTCGAGGTTCGTCGCTTATTTGCCACCTCCGCCCCGCAGTTGCAGGACCATATGTATTGTA
>SJYA01006782.1:0-19193 GCA_006410615.1 Neotragus moschatus
GTTTGGTGTAGAAGGAAAGAGAGAACAAGGAAAGGTCTGAGAGACTCTGGAAGGTTGGGTGTTAACAGTATTTTGGTTAATTTAATTACACCGTAGGAGAGCCATAGGAGAACTCATAATTTACAAGAGCCCTGTGGGGAATCTTTTTGTTCTGCAAATAATTATCCCTGTAATTTATTTGCTTTTGTTTGGATTTTCATATATTGGACTTGTTTATTTATTTATTTATATCCAGAAACAATAGGGCCCAACTCAGCTGGGGACAAGCAGTTGCTTTGAATTAGGCACTGTTTGGAATAAACCACAATCAGTTTAGTAAAATTTTGATTATATTAGCCTTGCAAATAGGCTTGCCCAGGGTGAGTAGCAGTGTATTCTGGATAAGTAAGGGGAAAAAATGAAATTATGATTCCAGTACATCTTAGGGCTGGAANTTTGGAATAAACCACAATCAGTTTAGTAAAATTTTGATTATATTAGCCTTGCAAATAGGCTTGCCCAGGGTGAGTAGCAGTGTATTCTGGATAAGTAAGGGGAAAAAATGAAATTATGATTCCAGTACATCTTAGGGCTGGAACTGATGCTTTTGAACTGTGGTGCTAGAGAAGACTCTTGAGAGTCCCTTGGACTGCAAGGAGATCCAACCAGTCCATTCTGAAGGAGATCAGTCCTGAGTGTTCTTTGGAAGGAATGATGCTAAAGCTGAAACTCCAGTACTTTGGCCACCTCATGCAAAGAGTTGACTCATTGGAAAGACTCTGAGGCTGGGAGGGATTGAAGGCAGGATGAGAAGGGGATGACAGAGGATGAGATGGCTGGATGGCATCACCAACTCAATGGATATGAGTTTGAGTGAACTCCGGGAGTTGGTGATGGGCAGGGAGGCCTGGTGTGCTGCAATTCATGGGGTCCCAAAGAGTCGGGCATGACTGAGCGCCTGAACTGAACGAAACGGAACTAGGGCTGGAAGTATCCTAGAGCTGTCAGAAATAATCTTAAATACCTGGTCCTCATGGCCCTGTTTGAAACATCTTAGCCAAGCATGTGCCAAGTGTAGCTTTGAATGTCATCATCCATCTAATGGTAATTTGCACTCACTGGTCATGGTTTTACCTGCTGGGACCATGGGAAACAAATTTGCTCCCCAAGACTTGCTCTATTTTTAGATATCTTTGCTCTTAAAATGAAAATTTCTAATTTCTTCAGCCATTCCTCCTGTGACACTTCTTCCAGGCAGAGGACTGGCTAATGAGTTACAGTATACATACTAGGTAGAATAATATGTATCACTAAAATAATCCTTCTGAAGGAGGGAGGGAAACTCTTAATACTCAAAGACAAGAGGAGATTACAAAACTGGAAGGAAGCCATTTCCATATTGCTGAACACTTAGATGTGCTTTTGTGTTTTCTAATTGTAAAAATAATTTGGCAATAGTACAAAACACTTAGAATATAGAGAAAAGATCTCCACATTCCCAAATGACAGTAGCTGCCCAATGTTACTCTATAGGTAAACTCTTAGAGTCACTGGAAAAAGATCAAAATGGGAGACCCTAGGACTCTTATCTGACTTACTGCATCTCTGAGGATGAAATCTGGGATCCTGTGTTTTCCACTGACTCCCAGGGGGGCTCTGATGTGCAGATAACGTGGGGGTCACTATTTTAATCACACAATAATCATCTCTGTATTCTCTTCCAGTCTTTTTTTTCACATGCATTGTTGTTATTGTTGAGTTGTTAAGTCGTGTCCAACTTTTTGTGATCCCATGGACTGTAACACACCAGCCTTCCCTGTCCTTCACTACCTCTCAGACTTTGCTCAAACTCATGTCCATTGAGTCTGGATGCTATCTAACCATCTCCTCCATGCATATGTTTATGCAATTGTATTCAACTTTGCACACAAATATTTTTAAGTAACTTTGACAAGTTAGTATTCTTTGAACTGAAATGCCTGCTCAGTGTAAAAATATATGGAAATCAGAAGAAAACGTATCTTGTCATCATAGAACCTTCGACAACCACCATTAACATTTTGATGTAAGATTCTTATCTTTTTTCTAGGCATCATTTTTATTTGATTTGTTTTCATCGAGATGATTGAGCTGCACATGCAATACTAGAATTTATATTTTTCTGAACATTATGAGAGCATGATTTTTTTCCATGCTATTACAAACTTTTCACAATATTTAACCACAGCTCTATTGTTGGCCATCATTATACTTATAAATAATTTTATGACAAAAGTCTCTGTGTGTAAAGCACTTGCTATTGGACTATTCTCTTATAATACATGCCAAGAAATAAAGTTATTGGATCGAAGCAAATGAATATTTAGAACCTTTTTTTTATTTTTTCAAAAAAGATCAAATCATCATGATTACCTCAAAAGTCCCTATCAAGTAGGTCAGCTCATTGCCTCAGCATCTCTGTTTACAAAATACTTAATTCTAGCCTAAAAACCTAAAACTGATTCTGCAAGGGACAATATCTCAGTGTTGCAAAGAATTCCTTGAACAAGCTATATAGCAATCTCATTGTATGGCTGAATCTGAATGTCCTGCCATGGAGCTGACATGCTGGGGGAAGCCACATAATGAGGATCTTTCTAGATTTCTAGAGCTGGGTAGGGAAGGTCTGCAAAAGGAGCAGCTCTGTGGTGGTGCTGTCCCTGTGGAGGGAAAAACCACCCCTCCTGGGTGCCTGCACATGGTCGGGGCTCACCTGTGTGGATAATGGGGAAACGAGGAGCTGGCTCTTTGACAGAGAGAGCAAAGAACTCCGAGTGAGTGCTCATTATCGGAGGGCTCGGATTCTCCTGGAGAAATAATGAGTGCCACCAGAACTCAGTGGATTCCTCAAGGACCCTTCAGGAGCCCACAACCTGGGCTTGATTAGGCTAATTTAACAACAGCAGTCTAGCAGGGGGAGGCGCGCAGAGGAAAGGGGTATCAGGAAGGGGCAAGGGAAGTTTTGAAGAATGTTGAAATGTAAAGAAATAGTCCATTTAAAATACCTGACCTCTCATACAGTGTGATAAATTGCTAAAGCATCTTTCCTTCTAAGAATGTGGCCTATAATCTCAGGACATTAGGAGCTGGTGGACAGAAGCTGTTTGTGTTCCTTCCTGCTTCTCCTCGGTCCACCTCTGACACAACTGTGTCTCAGGTACGTGGTGGGTTTCCCATCTCAAGTCCCTGCATCTCACTGCTCCCCTGCCCATTGCTTTCTCAGCATCTAGTGAAGTCTGCTTGGCTGCACAACTGGGAGGGAGTGAACTCCCCAGAAACAATCTTCACCCCATGGGGAATGAGGACAATAGAGCAATACCCCCAGCTTCCAGTCCATCTCTTGAGACAGTTCTGAAGTACATCCTACAGGGTTTCTTGAAACGTCTCCAGTGGGATTGGACCCACCTTGTCCACTGAAGCAATCTATCATTAATGCATATATTGTTAACTTACTTCTCTTCCCTGCCACTCTTGCCCTACTCCCTCATCTGCACTTCCCAAGTGTGTGCCAAATCACTTTAGTTGTGTCCAGCTCTTTCTAACCCCATAGACTCTAGCGTGACAGGCTCTTCTGTCCATGGGATCCTCCAGGCAAGAATACGGAAGTGGGTAGCCATTCCCTTCTCCAGGGGATTTTCCCAACCCAGGCATCGAACCCATATCTCTTAAGTCTTCTGCATTGGCAGGTGAATGCTTTACACTGAGCCACCAGGGAAGCCCTAAGACTAGCTCCCAAATAAACTACATAACCCAAGCCCCTGTCTGAGAGCCAACTTGTGGGAGAACTAAACTAGGATAGTAACAATTTTTATACCCTTTTAGCAGATTAGAATACTGAGTTTCCAAGGGCCCCAGTGACTTTTACAAGTTCCCCAGGAGCCATGTGGCAACATCAGAACCAGAATCTCACTGTCCAACTAGCATTCTCTCTACAAGGTAGATTATTTTCCAAACCAAATAATAACTATATATTGAGTACCTATTAGACACTAGGTGCCCCAAGTCAGTGAAAGAGAAAGAGACAATTATTTACCATAAGGCAATATCTTATTAATAGCAATCATCTAGTTCAATTCCATTATTTACTGATCAGAATTTATTTAAGATCTGGGGGTTGTTGTTTAGTTACTAAGTCAAGTCTGACTTTTGCAAACCCATGGACTGCAGTCTGCCAGGCTTCTCTGTCCATGGGATTTCTCAGGCAAGAATACTAGAGTGGGTTGCCATTTCCTTTTCCAGGGAATCTTCCTGACCCAGGGATCAAACTTGTGTCTTCTGCACTGAAGGCAGATTCTTTACCACTGAGCCACCAGGAAAGCCCATTTAGGTCCCACTTGCCATGCAAGGCACTTTGCCAGGTACTGGGAGCCTAAAGATGAATGAAGCCTGGCCCCTGCTCTTGAAAACGTTAGAATCTAATGGTGGGAGGCGGGGGCAGGGGAGCTAGACACAGACACTTTTCAATATACAGTGGTAACTGAGAACATAGCACAGGATGATACAGGAGCAGAAAGGAATGATACTGAACTCAGGCTGGCGGGTGGTGTGGGGAATAAGTATTGGATAAAATATTTCTTGAATGAGATTCATTCATTCATGCGTGAAACTAGCATTCCCTGAGTTTCTACTGCATTCCAGGTGGCCTGCTAGGAGTCTGGATCACACTGGTGAATCAAACAGCTGCAGTCACTGCTTCAGGCCAGAGCTGAGCCTTGGAAGACACCTAAGAGCCAGCCAGAAAGAGAGAACTGGGGAAAGGCCTTCCAGATGGCATCTGCATAGCAGGGAAACATGAAGCAGCATTGAGCAGGGAGATACTTTTGCTGTGTGTGTGTGTGTGTGTGTGTGTGTGTGGCGGGTGGAGGTGAATGTGAGAACAGCATTGTTGGAGTATAAATAAGAGGAGACAAGGCCAAGAAATGAGTTGCAGGGCTGGCCAGGGACCAGGTCAGGGTGGAACTTAGACAAACATGTCACTATAGGAACATGAAGGAAGGAAGGTGGTGTTAATTCCACAGGGAATGGAGTAGGACATCAGAGAGAGCTTCAAAGAAGCATCAGCATTTGAGATAGGCTTTAAAAAATTGAAGGGATTTAGTGCCATATAGAAGGAGAAAGGGAAACTCTAAGAAGATTTGGCTTATTCTACAGAGCAAATCCTGTTCCTCGTGCACACAGAATGACAACGCGGCAAAATGTTCTTTCAGAAAACATATTCCTCCAGGGTGAGATTCAGGATGTCATCTCTTGTTGTGTAGAGCCCAACCTACACAGCTAAAAATAGTGTCTGGGAAGGCCTGACCTCACAAGGGATTTCCTCAGTCTTTTAACCAAGTGTACAAAACACATCCAATTAGACATTCATTCATGTGAAGAACTAGCTGTTCTTCAATAAGCCTTTTTAAATGCAAATATGCTGGATGGAGGGGAAGCCAAGACACGTGACATCAAAACAGTGACTGGGTCAAATGGAGGCCTCCTTTCAGGTCAGTGCAGTCGCTCAGTCGTGTCCGACTCTTTGCGACCCCATGAACTGCAGCACGCCAGGCCTCCCAGTCCATCACCAACTCCCGGAGTTCACTCAAACTCATGCCCATCGAGTCCGTGATGCCATCCAGCCATCTCGAGACCCCAAGTTATTTCCTAATGTTCTCCTCTCTCCTCCTTCCACAGCTGATGTACTTGACCACTACTGCCTTCCCTCAAAACACACAGAGCCTAGAATGCATCTGAGTCTCAAGCAGGAAGGATTTAAGCAGACACACTCCCCATCGAACCACCTTGATGACCATGAAGGATTCCCTATTTTGGATACCTGGGCTTCAGGTTGCTGTGAGTGCATGTCATCAAATTACCACTTTCTGGGCTCAGAAACCTGCTGATTAGTACTGGACCTGTTACCACTTTGGCAACCTTCCATGCAGACATCTCTAGCCCACTTGGCTGTGGGTCTTGCCCCAGGGAAATATCCTCTTTTACTCCCTATAGCTGGACAAGGACCTAATTCCTAAAATGAGTCCCAGACACTCCCCACATTTGGGGGTCTACCTGGTCAAACCTCAGCTAGAAAGGCAGAGTTTATTCCCTCATTTATTTCATTAGAACTTGTTGAGTACCTACTGTGTACACAGCCTCAAAGATGGCCTCAGGGGTCAGGTGAGTGAATGAGTAATTGCTGGCGCAGTGTGAGGTGGGAGGAACTGGAATTGAACTGAGGAAGGCTGACAATAGGAAAAGGTTTAGGCTTAGATCCTCTTTGAGCATTAGTTTTCTCAGCTGTGAAATGGAGATATTTTTTTCTTTGTGGGGTTGCTGTTGGGATTTGAGATAATGTTGTATAAAGCATGGTGTAGATAAAGATGCTCCATACACAATGGATCTTGCATTGTTCCCAGCTAGCATAAGACTGTCGAAAGGCCTATTTGGACTATATACACTTCACTCTGGGGACCTGAAATGTTTGGTGTAGTATATTACCTCTTCCATGGAGTGTTTGCATTTTAATAGAGCAGCTCTTCGCAAATGTGTCACTACAAATGTTTTACAGGTGTGCCCAAAGAGTGAGTCTCTCCTTCCTGTGGGAGACTGGAAAGGGTGGGGGCTTTAAAGACTGGAGACTGGGGGGCCTTAAGCCTTCTTCCCAACCCTTCCTTGTTTTATATAAATAAGGGATCTAAGGCACAAGCAGATACATTAATTTGTCCTGGGTTATGTGACTACTTGGGCTTCTCAGGTGGTGCTAGTGGTAAAGAACCCATCTGCCAATGAAAAGACATAAGAGACACAGGTTCAATCCCTGGGTTGGAAAGACCCCGTGGAGGAGGGCAGGGCAACCCACTCCAGTGTTCTTGCCTTCAGGATTCCATGGACAGAGCAACCTGGCAGGCTACAGTCCCTGGAGTTGCACAGAGTTGGATGTGACTGAAGTGACTGAGCACACACATGTAGCTACTAAGATTGTGGCGTATACCCAAACCCAGGTCTTCAAGTATGAGTCTATCTTCCTCCCATCCCCTTGCTGCTTTCCTTATTCTAGGCAGGTTCATTTATTAATGCTGGAATGGGGGCGAAGTGAATATTATCCCAAAGTGGGCTTCTCTCCCAGCGATTATAAAGACGCAGTAATTGACCCAGGAGCACTAAGGACTGCCTCAACATCTGTGCTAAGCATCTTCAGAAATCTGTGTGCAGGTGGACAGGAGCAGAGCTGGAACTGCCTGGAGAAGTAACATACTTCAAAGGTACCAGCTCAGCAAAAGAGGGGGAAGGAAAGATCACACTGGAGACTAACAAAGAGAGCAGGATTTTGGATCAGCAGACAGCTGGAGAAATCCACATCTTGATAATTCCTATCCAGGTCTTGCTTAATTGTTTCCAATATCTGGATTTCAAAAATAATGTGCTTCCCCTATAGCTCCCACCAAGCTCAATTTTTATCAAGGCAAACAGTCAAATGACTACTTGGGCTGATCAGTATCAGTCTATTCACACAAAGAATACAAAGAGAATAAGGCATAAGATAGGAGTCAGATGTGTGGTATCTAATTTCAGATTCTGCCTTGTGGAAAGAACTGTTCCCTCAGTGAACATCTATTTATCCATATATAAATTAAGAGTGGATAGCAATAAAAAAAAAAAGTTTGCTTTCTTACAATTTGATATAGAACAGTATTCAGAATAAAGCTGGAATATAATGGATGTTCCCCTTCATGGATCACAGCCTTGCTATGGTGAAGGGGCTTGCATAACTCAATGAAGCTATGAGCTATGCAGTGCAGGGCCACCCAAGATGAATGGGTCATAGTAAAGAGCTCTGACAATGTATTCCCCTCAAGGAGGAAATGGCAACCCACTACAGTATTCTTGCTATAAGACCCATATAAACAGTATAAAAAGGCAAAATGATATGACACTTTAAGATAACCCCGCCCAGGTTGCAAGGTGCCCTATATGCTACTGGAAAAGAGCAGACAGCAATTACTAATAGCTCCAGAAAGAATGAAGCAGCTGGACCAAAATGGAAATAATGCTCACTTATGGATGTATTTGGTGGTGAAAGTATCATGTTGTAAAGAACAATATTNAATGATCTTAAGAGAACAAAGGAAGGCAGGAACAGAGAAAAGTCAGTCAAATAGTCGTGCAGTAATAAGGCAGATAATCAACTGGAAGTTTCTGAGAGAGATGGGAATACCAGACCACCTGACCGGCCTCTTGAGAAATCTGTATGCAGGTCAGGAAGCAACAGGTAGAACTGGACATGGAACAACAGACTGGTTCCAAATAGGAAAAGGAGTACGTCAAGGCTGTATATTGCTTATTTAACTTATATGCCGAGTACATCATGAGAAACGCTGGGCTGGATGAAGCACAAGCTGGAATCAAGATTGCTGGGAGAAATATCAATAACCTCAGATATGCAGACGACACCACCCTTATGGAAGAAAGTGAAGAGGAACTAAAAAGCCTCTTGATGAAAGCTAAAGAGAGTGAAAAAGTTGGCTTAAAGCTCAACATTCAGAAAACTAAGATATCTGGTCCCATCACTTCATGGGAAATAGATGGAAAAACAGTGGAAACAGTGTCAGACTTTATTTTGGGGGGCTCCAAAACCACTGCAGATGGTGACTACAGCCATGAAATTAAAAGACGCTTACTCCTTGGAAGGAAAGTTATGACCAACCTAGACAGCATATTAAAAAGCAGAGACAATACTTTGCCAACAAAGGTCCGTCTAGTCAAGGCTGTGGTTTTTCCAGTGGTCATGTATGGATGTGAGAGTTGGACTGTGAAGAAGGCTGAGCACCAAAGAATTGATGCTTTTGAATTGTGGTGTTGGAGAAGACTCTTGAGAGTCCCTTGGACTGCAAGGAGATCCAACCAGTCCATTCTGAAGGAGATCAGCCCTGGGATTTCTTTGGAAGGAATGATGCTGGAGCTGAAGCTCCAGTATTTTGGCCACCTCATGCAAAGAGTTGACTCACTGGAAAAGACTCTGATGCTGGGAGGGATTGGGGGCAGGAGGAGAAGGGGATGACGGAGGATGAGATGGCTGGATGGCATCACTGATTCGATGGACGTGAGTCTGAGTGAACTCCAGGAGTTGATGGACAGGGAGGCCTGGCGTGCTGCGATTCATGGGGTCACAATGAGTTGGACACGACTGAGCAACTGAACTGAACTGAATAAGGAAGAGCCCTAGTTCCTCCTCAAAGGATATACATAATAATAATATATCTTTCAGTTCTGTGGGGACTGAGGCCCCCAAGCAGGTAGAGGGTGGAATGATGTTGATCCTCCTTTAGGAGGATCTCTGGACCTTTGCCCTAATTCTATGCTGGATTCTCCTCTACTCAAGCCCCTTCCTGAAAACTCGTGGACCCTGAGCTTAAAACTTCCCCAGTTTTGCTTTTCAGGGAGACATTGCTTTGGAAAAGGTCTCTGGTATTTCCCTTAACTTGCCGCAGGTAATAAATCCTTCCTTCTCCCCATCTTTGGCTTGGTTGTGTCTATTGGCTTAACATTCACGAAGACGCAAACCCAGTCTTCAGGTTAACACCGGTTTGTGTCCAAATTTCCTCCTATAAAACAATGTTTTATCCTCTTTGTAAGGACGCCCAGTCCTAATGGATAAGAGTCCACCCTAACAACCTCAAGTAATAAATCCTTCCTTCTCCCCATCTTTGGACTTGGTTGTGTGCTTGACACCCACCAAGAGGTGAACGCATTGTTTTGGTAACAAACCTACCTTTCAGCTCCCAGAGGAAGCACACTCAAAGCTTAGCCAACCACAGGGAAAGGACCAGGAGGAAAAGTACAATAGGAAGGACTGGTGTCGGCGAGATGCCACTGGCACTGGTGTGCTTAGAGGCCTCAGTACCCACGCTTCAAAATCACCCAGTGAACCAACAGGCTTCCTTGGGACTTCGCTGGTGGTCCAGTGGTTAGGAATCCGCCTTCCAACGCAGGGGACGTGGGTACGATCCCTGGTGAGGGAACTAAGATCCTACATGCCACAGGGCAGCTGGAACCCGAGCCAAAAATAAAAAGTATTTTTAAAAATATTATGCTTTCCTGTGCCCAGTCACCTGTCACCCCATGGACTGTAGCCTGCCAGGCTCTTCTGTCCATCATGGCAGGAGTACTGGGGTGGGTTGCCATTTCCTCCTCCAGGGGATCTTCCTGACCCAGGGATCCAACCCGTGTCTCCTGTGGCTGGTGGATTCTTTAGCACGGAGCTACCAGGGAGGCCCCAAGCTCTCCTGTAAATGATGCATATGAGGCAGATACCCCCCGAGCCAGCCGTGGGAGCCCCTCCTGCCGTCTGGGCCCTTCCAAGCACCCACTGGTATGGGAGCCCCTCCTGCCGTCTGGGCCCTCCCAAGCACCCACTGGTATGGGAGCCCCTCCTGCCGTCTGGGCCCTCCCAAGCACCCACTGGTACGGGACATCTTAGGAAGCACAAGCAGGATTCTGTTCCAAGTGGCCTCTGCTGCCGTTTCCTACCTAAAATGGTCCCTGACTCCGGGAGGAAGGGCCAGAAACTTAAGGAAGAGCCTGGGCCACCCTGAGGTGCCAGGCAGGAGTCACAGCCAATGCTGCTGTGACAATGGGACACAAAGGCAAATCAAAGCGCTCCCAGCGGCCAGAGCAGGAACACCCTGAGCAACATGAGCAGCCGAGCAGCACTGGGTTATTATTATTATTATTTTGGCAGCACCACAGCATGCTGGAGCTTAGCTCCCCAACCAGGGAGGGAACCCACACCCCCTGTAGCGCAAGTGTGGAAGCTTAACCACTGGACCAGCAGGGAAGTCCCAGCAGTGTTGGATTATAACCCGAAGTGCAAAGTAAATACCCACAAGTCAACACGAACATAAATAACTGAATAAACAAATGAGAGGAAGAGACCAATGTCCCAGGTTGAAGGATCCCAAGTACCTGACACAGGGGCTCAGCCCTAGAAGGAGGAAGCATAAGCGGGAGCCCTGAGGTGTGGGCTATGGGTGGTGACTTCCTTCCAAAGGGCACAGCATAGAAAGTGGAGGGGAGCCACTTTAGTGAAGACAGCTGCCAGGAAACCCCCACAGCCAGGCGATTGAGGTCAGCACCGCAGTGGTAAGTCACACTCACGGCACACGCCCTGGTCACCTGTGTGATGAAAAAGGCTTCTCCTCTCCGAGGCCCAGTCTAACCATGAGAGAAACATCGGACAAATCCCAACCAAGGGCCATCCTACAGAACACCAGACCGTTCTCCTCCAAATCTAAGGTCATCGAAACCAAGAGAGCCTGAGAACCTATCTCAGCCCAGAGAAGCCTAAAGAGAAGCGATGGTGATGACTAAATGTCATGTGAGGGTCCTGGGGTAGAAAAAGGACATTAGGGAAACACGAAGGAAATACGAATAAACAATGGACTTTAGTTAATTGTCCGCCTGCTGAGGCAAAGGACACGGGTTTGACCTCTGGTCCAGCAAGCCTGCACAGGGCCTGGGGGCAACCTAGCCCATGCATCCCAACTACTGATCTGAGCTCTAGAGCCCAAGAGCCACAACCCCTGAAGCTTTTGTGCCCTGGAGCCTTTGTTCTGCAGTAAGTGAAGCCAGGACAATGAGAAGCCCATGACCCACAATTAGAGGGTAGCCCTGCCGCCACAACTAAAGAAAGCCCGCCAGCAGCCAAACTAGGAAAATTTTTAAAAATTAATCACTTTAAAAATAATGATGTATCAGTATTTGTTCATTAGTTGTGACAAATGTAACATACTAACAGGAGATGTTATTAATACAGGGAATTGGGAGTGTGCAGTGGGGGGGAACTCTGAATTACTTTTGCAACTTTTCTACATCTAAAACTGCTCCCAAACAAACAAAGAGAAACTAGGCTGGAGGGCTTTTTCTCAGCCCCTTGCTGGGCGCTCCGTCTGGGGTGCCTGCCACTGTGTCACGCCCCACGTATCTGCTGATGCTCAGCGCCACTACCACTGCTCCAGGGGACTGTCTCCATGGCTGGGGGCCTGCGTGCGAACAATGCAACCTTTCTTTCTGTATTTATTTGGCTGCTTCGGTCTTAGCTGCGGCGCCCAGGATCTTTCTCTGCGCTGGACGGGCTTCGTTGCACCTCGGCCCTGGAAGAAGCGAAGCATAAGCAGGAGCCCTGAGGTATGGGTCTGGGTCTTATCTTCCGACCAGGAATCATACCCACGTCCCCTGCGTTGCAAGACAGATTCTTAACCACTGGACCACAGGGAAGTTCCTACTTTTTTCTTTTCCCTGTACTGCTCGACAGGTAGGATCTTAGTTCCCTGATCTGGGATCGAACCTGTGCCTCCGTCAGAGGAAGTGTGGAGTTGCAACCGCTGGACTGTCAGGGAGGTCCCCATGCAGCCTTTCTTAGGGTGGGGTCAGGCGTGGTGCATGCAGACACGTTCTGTTAAACTGCCCTCTTGACAAAGGATCCAGCCCTTTGTGTGGTCCAGGCTCATAGTCTGGAGTCTGACGACTTGTCTTCTTGTCTCCCTCTGACTCCTGCTCCAGGCTCCCCAGGAGGAAAGGCCAGGGGCAGGCGGTGCAAGCTCAGCCCCGGGTTCACCCGTGCTGCCCTCTGGACCATTCTTCACTGTGGCCCGGGCCAGGGGCCTGGCCTGGGAACTCTGTAAACCCAAGACAGGTCCTCGGTGCGGTGGACACGGACAGAAGCAGAGTCACTGCACAGACGAGTGAAGACCTACAAGAGCATGTCCCACGCCACTGTTGGGGACAGTGCCAAGGCCACGACACAGGAAGGCACCTGCAGGGGGCTGAATGGTGCCCTGCCCCCCGCCCAGACCTGTCTGTGCCCCCGGGATCTATGAACAGGGCATTCTTTGAGAAAAGGCCCTTGCAGATGTCATTAAGGTAAAGATCTGGAGATCCTTACCCTGGATGAGCTGGGTCCTCAAATCAAGGACAAATCAAATATCTTATCTCTGATGAGAGACAGAGAAACAGACACTCGCAGGGAGGCCCTGTGAAGACAGAGGTGATAGGGCAACACACCCAGGCCACAGGCCAAGAAACACCTGTGGTGTAAAAGCTGGAAGAGACCAGGGAGTCTCCTGGAGCTTGAAGAGAATTAATGTGGGACTTGCGGTCTGCAGAGCTGCGGAAGAATACACTTCTGTGGTCGTCAGTCAGTTTGTGCTGGTTTGTCACAGGGGTCAGAGGAAACTAAGGCGCTTTTTGGAAAAGAACGTGGGGTGCCCCAGGCTCCCTAACTCTGGGCAGAAGGGGCAGCCAGAGTTTGCAAGCTGCTCCTGCCAGGGCCTGATGCCTCCAGGAAACTCCCCAGGATTGCAGGGCAGAGAGAAGGAGATTCCTTCCACAGGGCTGTGGTGGGGGTGGTCTCAAGATTCTGCCTCTCAGGCCAAATGCTAACTTCCTAGCCTTTGCCCTTTCAAAAAACAAAAACAAGCTCAAGACAAAGGCAAACAAATAACCAGATCACTGGGAAGGAAATCCACGGGGTCGCAAACAGTCAGATGCGACTGAGCGACTGAACTGAACTGAACTGGGAAGGAAAACCAACAACTAAAAAATATGACAGAGGGACTTCCCTGGTAGTCCCGTGGCTAAGACTCCATGCTCCCAATGCAGGGGCCCTGAGTTCCACCCCTGGTCAGGGAACTCGGTCCCACAGGCCTCAACTAAGAGCTTCATGCTGCAACTGAAAAAAGGTCTTGCATGCCTCAACTAAGACCCAGTACAGCCAAATAAATAAATAAGTGACAGATACCAGACTGCACTCGGATGGAGAAAAGCAGGTTTAAAACCCTTGTGGGGGCTGCCAGCACGTGTCGGGACAGTAACTTAACAGGTGGATGAGCAGGCAAAGAGGTAGGCCGTGGGCAGCTCCTCTTAGCAGGTGATTTGCCGAATGTCTTAGAATGCGTGCTGTTTCCCCGACAGGTAAACGTGGAGCCTCATGGGCCAGTAAGGCCATGACCAGGCGCTGGTGTGGCCTGAAGGTATGGCGGTCTGGATGGGAAGCCATGGGGGAGAGAAGGGAGGCAGGAACAGGGAGAAGGTGTGACCTTGGCCCTCAAGGGACGACGTCAAGCGGCCTGTCACTAATGAGCGACCCTGCCTGAACCTAGGTAGGAGGCTGTCCGGATGCAAAGACGGGACGCAGATCGTGTGTTTACAAAGTGCTGTCAACAGTGAGGAGGACTCTTGGACACGAGGGGACAGGGGAGCGGGGGAGCCTGACCATGGGTGCACAGACTTGCCAGCAGTTGGCATTTCGATGGTCNGCCTGAACCTAGGTAGGAGGCTGTCCGGATGCAAAGACGGGACGCAGATCGTGTGTTTACAAAGTGCTGTCAACAGTGAGGAGGACTCTTGGACACGAGGGGACAGGGGAGCGGGGGAGCCTGACCATGGGTGCACAGACTTGCCAGCAGTTGGCATTTCGATGGTCCCCACAAACACAGCCGACAAGGGGCTGCCCCCACACCCACAGTGCCTTTTCCTGGTCAGATCCCCTCCCCTGCACTCAGGGACATCCCGCCCCCGCCCCCGCCCAGCTTCCTCCTGGCTTTTTTCCCCCAAACCGCCACATGATTCTGAATTGACCCCTCAACCTGCCCCAAGAGGCCCCCTCACTGACTTAGGGTCCCCACTTCCCACACTGCTCCCATACTCAGGACAGCCATCAGGCCGCCTCGGCCACCAGGGTGGGTTCACTGAGGCTAGGACTTCTCCGCAGCTGCTGAGCCACATGCCTAGAGCCGGCGCTCTGCAACCAGAGAAGCCGCCGCAGTGAGAAGCCTGGGCGCTATAACGAAGGGCAGCGCACTCACTGTAACTAGAGAAAGCCCGTGCAGAGCAACAAAGACCCAGCACAACCAAAATAAATAAACTAAAAAAAAATCTTTTTTCATACATTTGTTAGCTGACCAGTTATTTAAGAAATCCTGTGACTGTAACCTACATTCAGAAATATGTTTTGTATCATATATTCCCTTATACTCATAGACACTTCTGCTTCCACGCCCTAACTGCAACAAGAGTTTCAGGAAGGAATAGGTAGCCCTTTCATTTTTTAATTTCTATTTATTTAAGAATATTTTTGGCTGTGCCACACAGCATATGGGATCTTAACTCCCCAATCAGGGATCAAACCCGAGCCCCCTCCCTCAGCGGAAGCGTGGCTTAACAGCTGAGCCGCCAGGGCCATCCTATAGGTAGCCCTGGGCTCCCCTGGTGGCTCAGTGGTAAAGAGTCTGCCTGGACAATGCAGGAGACCTGGGTTTGATCCCTGGTTTGGGAAGATCCATGGAGCAACTAAACCCGTGTGCCACAATATTGAGCCTGTGCCCTAGAGCTTGGGAGCCTCAACTACTGAGCCCGTGTGCCCTAGAGCCCGTGCTTCACAACGAGAGAAGCCACCGCAAGAAGCCTGCACACCACAACTAGAGAGGAGCCCCCATTCACCGCAACTCGAGAAAAGTCTGAGCTGCAATGAAGAAGACCCAGCATGGCCAAAAGATAACAATAATACAAACAGAATTAAAAAAAAATTTTTAATGCAATTCGCTCTGCCATCTCCCTCTCCCTCCCCTCTACTTAATTTTGATAAAGCTAACCACAACCAACTACGCTGACTTCGTGAAAAAAGTGTCTCAAGCGGCAGACTGAAGGAACATTGTTACAAGCTGTGGGTTGGGAGATGGTCATTTCTTCCTATCTTACGTGTTTTATATTACGTATTAATACACGTGTATATGGCAACCCAGTCTAGTATTCTTGCCTGGAAAATGCTATGGACAGAGGAACCCGGCGGGCTACAGTCCATGGGGTCACAACAGTCAGACATAACTTAGCGACTAAAGCATGCATACACATTTCAAGCTCAGACTTAAACCCAAATCTCTTTCTGGGGTAGTGATACAAAATAAGCTTTAGGTGAATTAGGTCAGAAAAGAAAACTGAAGTGAATCCTGCAACAGGAGGTGCAGCTTTCATAACTGGGAGAGGAGGTCCCTAAGGATCTCAGAGGCACCAGGCCCACGAGTCACCCTTGTGTCTCTCATCACAGCAGAGATGCTCTCTGTGGTCCCGGAGCCCCGGGGGAGAAACTAAGACATGGTCCTGGGGCCAAGGATGAGGGTCAGATTGGGGCAGCCACTTGCTCAGAGTGACAGATTTGCTTCCTGACAAGCAAATAGATTTCCGACCTGGATGAACCGCATAAGCATCTTTTGGGTGGGGAGCAGAGAGAGACCTTTGGTTTCACATCAAACCCTATACAACTTTCTCAAAACGCAAGTTGCTCACAAACTCAAAGATGTATTTATACAAAATATCTGCGGCAGGGAGAGGGTGTGGAATATTAGATTCGGCCAGCTGGAAATGTTGGCTCCTAAAAAACGATCTTTCCAAAAAGATGGAAGAGAGCTCAGAGCTCTGGCCCCCAGTGTCCCCCCAGGGCCCTCAGCGGCACACACTCCCTGCGGCCGTGCCTCTCTCTCGGCTCCTTTGTTGGAATGTCTGACCTCCTGTGACACTGTGTCTGCTGCACGACCGCAGATCTCAAGGACCAGAGGGACACACATTCCCACTCCTTGTGCTGGTGACACTGTCTCTCCGTGGGGCTCTGTGCTCAGCTCAGTCTCAGGTTCTGGACGCCTGTTCACAGGGAGACCGGTGCTCACCCTCAATGCTCCAGCCTCCTCTTGAGGTTCACGAACACCCCATGACCGGCGGGAGCTCTCTGGCCAGAGGTTATTTTGGCAGGCACTCTGCTGAGCTCACTGCCCTGTGGCTCTCCTTCAAGGAGAGAATATGCGTTAGAGTGCACATTCCTCAGTGCAGAGGGGAGGTCGAGCAAACTCTAAAGTGAGGCGCCGGCTTGGTTTAGGTCATGCAGGCAGACTAGGGCCCCATGAAGAGCACTGTACAGGCAGTGGGACTTAGGTGAGGGCATTTTTAGGGGGAAGGGGTGGGAGGGGATCTGAGGTCCTCCTTAAAAATATCTTCAGCACAAGAATAAAACAATTTGTAACTATGCATGATGACATATGTTTAACTTACTGCGGTGCTAATTTTGCAATGTACACAAATATCGAGTCATTATACTGTAAACCTGAAACTAATATACAGTCAGCCCTCTGTGTCCACAGGATCTGCTTCTATGGATCCAACCAACTGAGGACTGAAAACAGTTTAAAGAAAAAAAAGAAATCAAGAAAGAAAGAAAGAAAGAAAAAAAAAAGAGAGAAAGTTCCAAAAAAGCAAAACTTGAATTTGCTGTGCACCAGGGCTTCCCAGGTGGCTCAGTGGTGAAGAATCCATCTGCAGCTCGGGAGATGAGAGTTCAATCCCTGGGTCGGGAAGATCCCCCTGGAGAAGGAAATGGCAACCCACTCCAGTATTCCTGGCCGCAGAATTCCACGGACAGAGGAGCCTGGCCGGCTGCAGTCCAAGGCAACTATTTACATGACACGCTGTATTAGGCATCGTAAAAGAATCTAGAGATGATTTGGGCTCCGCTGGCAGCTCCGCTGGTAAAGAATCTGCCTGCAGTGCAGAAGACCTGGGTTCGATCCCTGGATTGGGAAGATCCCCTGGAGGAGGGCATGGCAACTCATTCCAGTCTTTTTGCCTGGAGAACCCCATGGACAGAGGAGCCTGGTGGGCCACAGTCCATGGGGTTGCAGAGAGTCAGACACGACTGAGGGACTAAACACAGCACAGAGATGATTTAAAGGAGACTGGAGGACGTTACATGCAAATACTACACCATCTTATAATGATGGACTTGAGCACCCCCAGATTTTTATATCTGAGGGGGATTCTGGAACCAACCCCAGAAAGATAACTAGGTGGGTGCTAAGTCGCTCCAGTCATGTCTGAGTCTTTGTGACCCCATGGACTGTAGCCCACCAGACTCCTCTGTCATGGGATTCTCCAGGCAAGAGTGCTGGAGTGGGTTGCCATTTCCTCCTCCAAGGGATCTTCCTGAGCCATGGATCCAACCTCATCTCTTATGTCTCCTGCATTGGCAGGTGGGTTCTTTATCACTAGCACCACCTGGGAAGCCCAAGGATAACAATGGGTGACTATGTCAATTATACCTCAATTAAAAAACTGCAAAAACTCACCCCCATTGTACCGCTTTGGGAATGATATTCAATAGCTTGTGATATGCTATGATGAATATAATCAGGAAAAAATATATAACTGAATCACTATGCGGGACATCTGAAACTAACATGACATTGTAAATCAGATATACCTCAAAAAAAGTTCTCAGTAAAACAACAACCAAAAAAACAAAACAAAACCCAAAAATCTTCGGGTAAGAGAGACAGAACATATACAGGAACAAGAGCCAGACCATGCATGATGGTAGGACTCTGACCCATGACCTCTGCAATAGGCAGCCAGGGAAGCAAACCACAATGACTCCAGCAACTGGCCTCAAACAGCTGGAGTTTGGTGACTGCAGCTTCCCTAATTTTTGTTTCTGCTTCCAACTTAGGACAATCCAAAAAAAAAAAAAATAGTATGCCCCCCTGGCCATTCATGGAAGGCAACTGCTGTTGGCAGCCATCCCCTCACCCTGCTTGCTCTTGCCAAGAGCGTTCAACAGTCACACCTGAACCTTCTCTTCTCCGCCATAAAGCTCTCTCCCTGCTGCTGTCTTTGAGACTCTGCCAAATGCAGTGGTGGCAGCTGAACCCTGTCTCTAGCAAGCTTCTGCTGTTTTCACTGAAGTGGCCTTTATTTATTCCCATAGGTAATTGCATGAAGAGAGGAGAAGAGACAGCTCTTCCTTATGGCAGAATTTCAACTAATGAACGTATAAGGAATGATGGACACAGAAAATCACCAACAGACAAATGATGTTCACTACTGCTGCCAAAAACTGCGAATGGGACTTCCCTGGTGGTCTGGTGTTTAAGAACCTGCTTGCCAATGCAGGGGCACGGTTCAATCCCTGCTCCTGGAAGGTTCCACATGCTGCGGGGCAACTGGGCCCATGTGCCACAACTCCTGAAGCCCGAAAGCCCCAGAGCCTGTGCTCTGCAACTAGAGAAGCCACCGCAATGAGAAGTCTGCACAGCATGAGAGTCGCCTCCCGCCTGCTGCAACTAGAGGAAGCTCACACACAGCAATGAAGACCCAGCACA
>SJYA01006783.1:0-13689 GCA_006410615.1 Neotragus moschatus
GAAGATCAGCCCTGGGATTTCTTTGGAAGGAATGATGCTAAAGCTGAAGCTCCAGTCCTTTGGCCACCTAATGCGAAGAGTTGACTCATTTAAAAAGACTCTGATGCTGGGAGGGATTGGGGACAGGAGAAGTGGACGACAGGATGAGATGGCTGGATGGCATCACTGACTCGATGGACGCCAGAATGAGTGAACTCCTGGAGTTGGTGATGGACAGGGAGGCCTGGCGTGCTGGAATTCATGGGGTCACAAAGAGTCAGACACGACTGAGTGACTGAACTGAACCGAAGCCCAGAATATAGCTTCTCATATTGCTCTGAGGGATTGCTATGAAGAAGTGAGGAGCCAAGATCTATAGGAGTTTTGCAACAAAAGTTAGGAAGTCAGAACATCAAAAGATTGCTTTTAATCAAAGGAAACCAAATATCTCAAGTTATTGAATTTATTGATTTTTCATGTATGGGAGGATGCAAGAATCTGGGCTTATAGAAAGCATTCTTTTGATGTATACCTTAGTTATGTGGAGCCAATGTCCGGTCCTTTTCCATTCTGAGTCTCCTGGCATTGCACCATTAGAGGCGGCTGCAGTGGCTGAGGGTTTAAGTTTTTACAAATAGTTATGAATTTGAGAAAAACTTTCATATTAATAGCATCATATAAATATTTATCCAGGTAGAAAATAGTAAAAAATGCATGAGTTGATATATAACAGTCTCTAAACAATATGAAGAAAACAAGAAAGTATAACTATAAGCAGACAACCCATTTGTCACCATTCTGAGTTCCCTCAGGCTTCAGTGGTTGAGGCAGAAGTGACTGATGGATTGATGGTTGAATCATCCTTTGTTTGCTGATACAGGGGGCAGCATTTTTCCTTCACACTCTTTTAGCTCCTTCATTCTTTTTCCATTTTCCACAAATCATCTGCTTATTTCCAATCTCATTTTCCTCCTTATTCAACTCACCCTATGAATCATCTCTTCAACTCTTCTCTTGTTAGTATCTTCCACTCCCTCGCACTGGTATTGACCTGTAAAATTGCAAAAGCTGGATCAAGCCAAACTACTAATTCCTTCGCTCCAACCTTAAGTCACTGAGATTGACCATTTCCCCATAATTATGAATATCAGTATGACCACAAGTTTATTGATTCCAACCACAGTTGAGCTCTCAGAAGAGCACAGTAATTTTTTCAAGTGTCCCTAGGAAGATCTTTTTTCTGTTTCCAACATCACTGATTCTTCACAATTATCTGCTTATCTCAGAGGACAATAGAAATCTTCACAATTCTCTATTCATCTCAGAGAATAGATGTCTTCAGGCAAAACTACTGCAATTTTCTGTCCCCAACCTGCAAACTTATCTCTCTATATATATAACCTTATTTCTATCAGTTCAATCTCTTTCTTTCCAAGATGAATGTTTCTGCCTGTGCTCTAGGATACATCCTTTATTGTCTCCTCTGAAATCTTACTCTAACTCTAGTTTTTCCTTCTACTACATCTTCAATCTATCCTCTCTTTTCTGGCTGGCTCACTTTGGCCTATAAGTACTTTAAAATCTCCCACATATTAAAAATATTAAGCCCTTGCTCCCTCTGTGGCCTGTTCCAGCTACTAGCCCCTCTTTTAACCTTAACTATTAACCTTAAAAGGGTTTTCTGTACTCACTATTTACACTCCCTCATCTTCCATTTGTTCCACATTTCCATCTAGTAGAGCTTTTGTTAGCAACCATGAGTGTGCCTGAGTCAGTGTGCCTGATGCAGTGAAGCCAAGCAAACAGAAACATTGGAGTTTGGCGTTAGAGAAAGGTTTATTGCAGGACCATGCAAGGAGATATGGCTCATGCTCAAAAGGACTGAACTTCCTGAAGGGTTTCAGCAAAGCTTTTTTAAAAGCTAGGGGAGTCTCTTGGACAGCAAGGAGATCCAACCAGTCAGTCCTAAAGGAAATCAGTCCTGAATGTTCATTGGAAGGACTGATGCTGAAGTTGAAACTCCAATACTTTGGCCACCTGACGTGAAGAGCTGACTCATTTGAAAAGACCCTGATGCTGGGAAAGATTGAGGGCAGGAGGAGAAGGGGACGACAAAGGATGAGATGGTTGGATGGCATCACCGACTCAGTGGACATGGGTGTGAGCAGGCTCCAGGAGCTGGTGAAGGTCAGGAAAGCCTGGCGTGCTGCAGTCCATGCAGTCACAAAGAGTCGGACGTGACTGAGCGACTGAAGAACAGGGGATTTATATGGGAAATCTGTACCTTCCTGCTCTAATTCTGCTGTGAAACTGAAACTGCTCTTAAAAAATGACTATTAAAAAGTTACATTTTGGACTTCCCTGGTGTTCCAGTAGTTAAGAATCTGCCTACCAATGAAGAGGACATGGGTTTGATCCCTGGTCTGGGAAAATTCCACAGAGCAACTAAGTGGTGTGCCACAACTACTGAACCCCTGCACCCCAGAGCCTGTGCTCTGCAACGAGAAGCCACTGCAATGAGTAGCCAAAGCACCCTGAAGAGGAGTAGCCCCTGCTCACCACAACTAGAGAAAACCCATGCACAGCAACCAAGACCCAGTGCAGCCAAAAATAATACATAATTAAATGAAATTAATGAATGTTTAAAAGAATTACATTTCTGTGGGAAGGGTAAGAGGGAAGCTCAAGACAGAGAGGATACATGTATACTTATAGCTGATTCCTATTGTTCTGCAGCAGAAACTAATACAACATTGTAAAGCAATTACATGCCCATTAAAAATCAATTTAAAAATTAAGTGAAAAAAAAAAAAAAGCTAGGTGAGGAAGGAAGGTCACAGGGTGCGCGATCAGCACCTGCACAATTCTCTGATTGGCTGATGGTGAAGTAACAGAGTGGTGTTAACATCATCAATTTTTAGGCTCCAGGAGGTTATGTACTCAGTTGTCAACTAGTTAATAGTTCCCATTTAGTGGGAATTTTAATATCTGTAAAAGAGCTGAGAAAATGTGCATCAGATACCTTTATCTATGTACTTCAGAGAGGAGCTAAAGCAGAGGATGTGGGGGAAAGGCCTGACATGGAAGGCTCCATAGGGTCCTGCTTGGTTACACTTTTGTCCCCACTACTACACTGAAACTCTTCCAATCATCTCCAAGTATCAATCAGGACTTCAGCAGAAAAGAGATAGACACTTTGCTTGGCACCTTGTGAGCAAGGTGCAATTTCTTCCTCCATCACCTGCTGTCAGAAGATTTTACTGCATGCCCTTGTGAGCCGACCAAGTTGGGCTTAGTAACTATAGTAAGGTGAATAAATATCCAAACCTCACTCTTCTCTTTCACACATATCTACAAAACTCCTCAACATCTGAGCCTAATTCAAAGTCTGTTGATGAAGTTCATACATATCAACTGCCCAGGCATGGAGCACAGTATATTGAAGAAGAGTGAAGACTGAATCTAAAGAGGCCTCCAGGAGATGGGCAGCATGACCATGCTCTTAGATCCCACGACCACCATGCAATTCTTAACTTGTTTGGTCTCTAACATTTGATGCTCTGAGACGTTCTGACCATCATACACACTCCAGTGATTTATACATCGTTGCCCTTTATTATTTCTCTGGCCTTCCTGATTGCTCTTCCTTGAATTTTTGTCACTTTTCTTCCTTTGCCTACCTACCTCATACATATTGGTGTGTCCAAGAATTTTGCCCTCAGCCTACCTGTCTTAAAATGTGGTCTTTAGTTTGATTCCAGTCACATTTAATGTTTCATCCTGTGTGTTGACACCCCAGTGTCGACACACTGTGGAACTATGTCTCCAGTCATAGTTTTTCCAAAGTAACAACCCATATATTTTCAATTATCCCACAGATAATTCCATTTCAACACATCTAAAATATAGCTCACCTTTATCCAAGTAAAGTGATTCCTTTACACATCTACTTTTAATCTTGTGTTTCCTATTTCAGTCAATGAAAACAATTATCCCACTATCAGACTACCAAGTCAGATATCTGGGTGATGTCTCTGCTAGTTCCATCTCATTTATCCCTTTGTTAATCCCACCCCACATATCCAAGCAATCTTTAGGTCATTTTTAATATGATTTAGTTAAAATATTTGCTATCCATTTTATCTCTGCTATTCTACTACTCTCTTAAGTTCCTATTTCTCCCCTGGACTATTATTGTAGTATCCTAACTGATTTTCTTGGCCTCAGAGGTTACTCACCATTTACTGTGCTGCAGAATTATATTTTTAAAAGGCAGATGTATTTATAATACCCCTTTTGGGGAACAAAGTGGACAAGATCCTTTCTGATTTGGCCATTGTCTACCTATATAACCTTATCATCATTCTCTGTGCAGAAGTTATTAAGGATGTATATAATAAATATATAATGGAGCATCAGTTGCTTGTAATAAATGCTACCATATAGAAAGGAATTACTCTGGATTAGACACTACAAAATGCTTAAGTGTGAGATTTATTCCGTATAAGCCTTAGACAATTCTGTAATCCTGGTATTGTTTTTCCCTATTTTACAGTTGAGGAAATGCAGCTAAATACGGTCATCTGCTTAAAGCAATAAGACTGGTGATTGACAGAAACTACTTTTTAATCTAGAACTGTCTGATCCCATAGTTTATCTATTTGGCATTCCTCACAGGGCTTTAGACTTGGAGCTCTAGAATCAGATTCCCTAATTTTGGTTCTCCATTTAAAAACCTCACTAACAGTTATGATGATTAAAAGAAATTATCTATGATGAACACTTACAAAAGTGCCTGACACTTGGTAAGTGCACCAAAAATGTAGCTGAATTTGGCCCCTGTATACCACTAGTAAATTGAATCTTGGAGACAGTTTAAGGTGAAACAGAAAAGAATAGCTTTATTGCTTTGCCAGGCAAAGGGGGCCAAAGTTATCTAATGCCCTCAAAACTGTGTCTTGACCCAGAGGGACTAGTGAGGAGGTTTATACTAATGGTTCAGAGAGGAGGGCATGATCAGCTCATGGATATTCTTCTGATTGCTTGGTGGCATGGTAATTAATAGCATTATCAACCTGGTTCCAACTAGTCTAGGGTCTGTGTTTGTGGGCAGCACACAGTTTCAGTATCTGCAAAATAACTCAAAAATATTATGTGTATCCCTTCAGAAAGAATGAAGACCCTGCCCCAAGGTTGCACTATTGTTTATTTACTGCTCCTCTCTTGTTGCTCATCCCCACCCTTCCATGATTAGCAACTGTTTGAACCCACCCTTTGAGATTTAGGGAAGGTCATATAGGCTGAATGAAGTCTATTTCTTGAAAATAAGAAACAGGGGACACAGAAAGGCTTTTGTGCCCGGGAGCCAAGAGCAAAAGAGCTAATATTATCAGACACTAGGCTTTAAGGTTTCTGGGACCTGAAAGAGTTAATTGCTTTCTAATCCCCTTAACACTGATTGTTCCTCTTCCCTCACTTTCAATTATTTTCTGTAGGGAACTTGAACAAGATATGGCTGCTGATCCTCATTCTGCATACAAGGCAGGTTTTGCCTGAAAGAATACTGCAGCATTTTCTCATTAGGAATTCAAGACCACATCTCTCTGCAGCCTCATAGTGAGAGCTCATCTTTTTGAGCAATCAATTTGTGAGAAAACTTGAAAGGTACCAGTCCAGATATAGTTACTCATTTTGTATGTATTGGGGTGGGGATTGTTGCAGTTTTTGTTTGTCTATTTGTCTGTCTTTGGGAGAAAGGTAAAGAAGAAACCAAACTGCCTTTTTGTTTAGAGAAAAGTAAAACATACCTATATTAATTCAGTGTGCGGGGGCGGTATTGTCTTTATGGAAAACACAGACACAACACACCACCTCTCCTTTCCCTAAGCCCACTCTCTGTCCATACAGCATGAGTGAATCATCCAGCATCATCGTTACTGCCTACACAATAAATAGCAATAAACTGGGTCTCCTCTGTCACTGCCAGCAACACAGGACCCAAGTGCTCTCTCTTGGCCTGCCACCTGCTGAGAAGGCAGCACAGTTGAATGACCCTGATATTTGCTTTCTGCCATTAGTGCATGTTCCATTTCAACATCTTGTCACAGAGCTTCTTGGAAAACAGTGCACTTCAACTTGTGCTGTGCTTACACTTCAGCTTGTACTGATGAAGTAAATTAACCATGCATAGCCCTCTTTTCTCTCTCTCTTTTCTTCTTATATGTGTGTCTTGTAGGGGGGTGACTTAAGAATTAAAAGAGCCCTCTTTTCCCTGATGTTTTTCATCAAAAACTACTTCCCTGGCTCTAACTCAATTTTTATATATGATCATTCCCATTTATCCCTTCCTCCATCTGTAAGCTCATATAAAATAGTTGAAGCAATTAATTTAAAAAGATTTCCGAACTTGGATATCATCAAGTGGGGATTAAACCTGAGGGAGCTATGGGCCTAACAGAAGGCCTAACCAGAAGCCTGACACCACCCGCCTCTACAGGCAAGGAGGTATGACCAGAGAATGCTCCTAGCAAACTCAGTTTTCACAGGGTTTGTAGCGATTATGTCTCGACCTCCTCAACCTCTCATTGGGCAAGCCCATCAGATCATGTGACTCCAGTATGTATAACATATAAACAAGGGCAAGGAGGAGTTGGTTTGCCATTTCATGGATGTTGGGTGTGCAAGAGCATCCTGGAGTGCCAGGTGGAAGGGAACAAACTGGGAAAAGTTAGCCTAGGTTGTATAGATTTGTACCTCCACATTTCTAACCTAAGATCTCTAAATGTATCATGATTCTTGTCCATTGGACTATAAAATTTATGTAGGTAATCCTGCAGTAAGGGGAACAAGTCTGAACTGGAGAGAGCTTTTGACAATTGTGGTCCACTCTGAAGGATCTGCGTGGCTTGGAACCCTCCTGGCTTTGGTTTTGTTGAATTTGAAGATCCCCAAGATGTAGCTGATGCTGTCCAAGAACTAGATGGGAGAACATTGTGAAGTGTAACTGTCGAATGGTGGAAAGAGAAGTCAAATCATGGCCTACCTCCTTCTTAGGGTCATCGCCTTTGAGATTATTATCAGAGGAAGAGTCCTCCACCTTGACACAGATTTCCAAGATGGAGAAGTGTCTCCTGCTGCTGGAACAGATCCCTTTCTAGAGATGGGATAAGAGAGAGATATGGTCATCAAGACAGTACAGTACTGACATAAAGACAGAAATATAGGTCACTGGAACAAAATAGAAAGTCCAGAGATAAATTCACACACCATGGACACCTCATCTTTGACAAAGGAGGCAAGAATATACAATGGAGAAAAGAAAATCTCTTTAACAAATGGTGCTGGGAAAACTGGTCAACCACTTGTAAAAGAATGAAACTAGAACACTTTCTAACATCACACACAAAAATAAACTTAAAATGGATTAACAATCTAAATGTAAGACCAGAAACCATGAAACTCCTAGAGGAAAACATAAGCAAAACACTCTCTGACATAAATCACAGCAGGCTCCTCTATGATCCTCCTCCCAGAGTAATGGAAATAAAAGCAAAAATAAACAAATGGGACCTAATAAAACTTAAAAGCTTTTTCACAACAAAGGAAGCTATAATCAATGTGAAAAGACAGCCTTCAGAATAAGAGAAAATAATAGCAAGTGAAGCAACTGACAAAGAATTAATCTCAAAAATCTGCAAGCAGCTTATGCAGCTCAATTCCAGAAAAATACATGACCCAATCAAAAAATGAGCCAGATAACTAAACAGACATTTCTCGAAAGAAGACATACAGAAGGCTAATAAACACATTAAAAGATGCTCAACACCACGCGTTATCAGAGAAATGCAGATAAAAATCACAATGAAGTACCATCTCACCACAGTCAGAATAGCTGCTATCAAAAAGTCTACACACAATAAATGCTGGAGAGGGTGCAGAGAAAAGGGAACCCTCTTACACTGTTGGTGGGAATGCTAACTAGTACAGCCACTATGGAGAACAGTATAGAGATTCCTTAAAAAAACTGGAAATATACCTGCCATATGACCCAGCATTCCCACTGCAGGGCATACACACCATCGAAATGAGAACTGAAAGAGACACTGTTGCCAATATATGCCAACTGTATGCCAATGTTCATCATAGCACTGTTTACAATAGCTAGGACATGGAAGCAGCCTAGATTTCCATCAGCAGAAAAATGGATAAGAAAGCTGTGGTATACAGAAAAAGAAAACTACAGGCCAATATCACTGATGAACATAGATGCAAAACTCCTTTTAAAAAATCTAGCAATCATAATCCAACAACACATTAAAAAAAGCATACACCATGACCAAGTGGGCTTTATCCAAGGGATGCAAGGATTCTTCAATATCTGCAAATCAATCAATGTAATACAGCACATTAACAAATTGAAAAATAAAAGCCATATGATTATCTCAATAGATGCAGAGAAAGCCTTTGACAAAATCCAACATCCATTTATGATAAAAACTCTCCAGAAAGCAAGAATCGAAGGAACATACCTCAACATAATAAAAGCTATATATGACAAACCCACAGCAAACATTATCCTCAATGGTGAAAAATTGAAAGCATTTCCCCTAAAGTCAGGAACAAGACAAGGGTGCACACTCTCACCCCTACTATTCAACATAGTTTTGGAAGCTTTGGCCACAGCAATCTGAGCAAAAAAAGAAAACAAAAAACAAAATAAAAGGAATCCAAATTGGAAAAGAAGAAGTAAAACTCTCACTGTTTGCAGATGACATGGTCCTCCACATAGAAAACCTTAAAGACTCCACCAGAAAACTACTAGAGCTAATCAGTGAATATAGTAAATTTGCAGGATGTAAAATCCACACACAGAAGTCCCTTGCATTCCTCTACACTAATAATGAGAAAATAGAAAGAAGAATTAAGGAAACAATTCCATTCACCATTGCAACGAAAATATTAAAATACTTAGGAATATATCTACCTAAAGAAACTACAGACCTATATAGAGAAAACTATAAAACACTGGTGAAAGAAATCAAAGAGGACACTAAAAGATGGAGAAATATACAATGGTCATGGATTGGAAAAATCAATATAGTGAAAATGAGTATACTACCCAAAGCAATCTATAGATTCAATGCAATCCCTATCAAACTACCAACAGTATTTTTCACAGAGCTAGAACAAATAATTTCACAATTTGTATGGAAATACAAAAAACCTCGAATAGTCAAAGCAATCTTGAGAAAGAAGAATGGAACTGGAGGAATCAACCTGCCTGACTTGAGGCTCTACTACAAAGACACAGTCATCAAGACACTATGGTACTTGCCCAAAGACAGAAATATGGATCAGTGGAACAAAATAGAAAGCCCAGAGATAAACCCACACACCTATGGACACCTTATCTTTGACAAAGGAGCCAAGAATATACAATGGAGAAAAGACAATCTCTTTAACAAGTGGTGCTGGAAAAACTGGTCAATCACTTGTAAAAGAATGAAACTAGAACACTTTCTAACACGATACACAAAAATAAAATCAAAATGTATTAAAGATCTAAATGTAAGACCAGAAACTGTAAAACTCCTGGAGGAGAACATAGGCAAAACACTCTCCGNACAAAGGAGACAAGAATATACAATGGAGCAAAGACAATCTCTTTAACAAGTGGTGCTGGAAAAACTGGTCAATCACTTGTAAAAGAATGAAACTAGAACACTTTCTAACACGATACACAAAAATAAAATCAAAATGTATTAAAGATCTAAATGTAAGACCAGAAACTGTAAAACTCCTGGAGGAGAACATAGGCAAAACACTCTCCGACATAAATCACAGTAGGATCCTCTATGACCCACCTCTCAGAATACTGGAAATAAAAGCAAAAATAAACAAATCGGACCTAATTAAAATTAAAAGCTTCTGCACAACAAAGGAGCTATAAGCAAGGTGAAAAGACAGCCTTTGGAATGGGAGAAAATAATAGCAAATGAAGCAATTGACAAACAACTAATCTCAAAAATATACAAGCAACTCATGCAGCTCAATTCCAGAAAAATAAACGACCCAGTCAAAAAATGGGCCAAAGAACTAATCAGACATTTCTCCAAAGAAGACATATAGATGGCTAACAAACACATGGAAAGATGCTCAACATCACTCATTATCAGAGAAATGCAAATCAAAACCATAATGAAGTACCATTTCACGCCAGTCAGAATGGCTGCAATCCAAAAGTCTACAAGCAATAAATACTGGAGAGAGTGTGGAGAAAAGGGAACTCTCTTATCCTGTTGGTGGAAGTGAAAACTAGTACAGCCACTATGGAGAATAGTGTGGAGATTTCTTAAAAAAAAAACTGGAAATAGAACTGCCTTATGACCCAGCAATCCGAATGCTGAGCATAGACACCAAGGAAACCAGAATTGAAAGAGACACGTGTACCCCAGTGTTCATCGCAGCACTGTTTATAATAGCCAGGACAGGGAAGCAACCTAGATGTCCATCAGCAGACGAATGGATAAGAAAGCTATAGTACATATACACAACGGAGTGTTACTCAGCCATTAAAAAGAACACATTTGAATCAGTTCTAATGAGGTGGATGAAAGTGGAGCTGATTATACAGAGTGAAGTAAGCCAGAAAGAAAAACACCAATACAGTATACTAACACATATATATGGAATTTAGAAAGATGGTAATGATAACCCTGTATGCGAGACAGCAAAAGAGACACTGATATATAGAACAGTCTTTTGGACTCTGTGGGAGAGGGAAAGAGTGGGGTGATTTGGGAGAATGGCATTGAAACATGTATAATATCATATAAGAAATGATTCGCCAGTCCAGGTTTGATGCAGGATACAGGATGCTTGGGACTTGTGCACTGGGATGACCCAAAGAGATGGTATGGGGAGGGAGGTGGGAGGGGGGTTTAGGATGGGGAACATGTGTACACCCAAGGCAGATTCATGTTGATGTATGGCAAAACCAATATAATAATGTAAAGTAATTAGCCTCCAATTAATATAAATAAATTTAAATTAAATAAATAAATAAAATTAGGAAAAGTAAGAAAGCTGTGGTACGTATACAGAATGGAATTTTCTCAACTATTAAAAATAATGCATTTGTATCAGTTCTAATGAGATCAATGAAACTGGAGCCTATTATCCAGAGTGAAGTAAGTCAGAAAGAAAAACACCAATACAGTATATTAATGCATATATATGGAGTTTAGAGAGATGGCAATGATGACCCTATATGTGAGACAGTAAAAGAGACACAGATATAAAGAACAGACTTTTTGACTCTGTGGGAGAAAGCAAGGGTTGGATGATTTGAGAGAATACCATTGAAACATGTAATATTACCAATGTGAACTAGATCACCATTCTAAGGTCAATGCATGAAATAGGGCACTCAAGCTGGTGCACTGGGACAACCCTAAGGGATGGGATGGGGAAGCATGTGAGAGGGCATTCAGGATGGGTACACGTGCATCCATGGCTGATTCATGTCAATGTATGGCTAAAACCACTACAATATTGTAAAGTAATTAGCCTCCAATTAAAATTAATTAATTAATTTAAAAAATAGAGAGATCATTGTCCCAGAAGAGAATTCACAAGCCATCCCAATCTTTCTCTAGGTCTTGTAGCCAATGTAGGTCAAATGAAAAGAGATAGAAGACCAGTTTTGAAGAGGAGTGGTGTATAGGAAATAATTTGACAAAAAATTCAACTTTTGCTTGAGACATTACAGGCTTGGAGCATTTTTAAAAAATTTTAGCTGTTCACATTTATTTGTCTGTTGGAACAGTGACACATCAAGGTATAATTCTCTATGGTTTGAAATGGATCGTATGAGGCATATAAATATCAAGAACTGTTACTTTACAACATGTCCTTAAGCAAAATTGAATTTTCTTAGATTTTTAGCCTTGCATAAAGTGATAATAAACCTCTAACTCCTGCTCAGCTAAAGTGTGATGCTTAATATTATGGAAATAAAAACTAGCAAAAATTGGGAGACTTTTCAATAGCTGGGATATGGTATGCAGGTTCAGTGAAGCAAGCAGCGTTTTAAAAGCTGCTGTGAACACAAAGCCAGCAGGTAAAATTTAAAACTGCACCCTTAAGCTAGGTTAGAGGTTGAAAAATTCTACTAGTCTTTTCACTGGATTAAAGGCTGTCCTGTTGGTGTAGAATCTAAGAAGTTTTTAGAAAGTTAGTTTGCTTTAGGTCTTAAGTTCATTCTGTGATTGCTGTATATGAATACATAGCTCTTTGTGACATTCTTTATGTAAGCACTTGAGACTGCTCAAGTTACCAAATGTCCTGCGAATTTAAGGGTACATTATAGAGCAGAACTCTGAGTTATTGTGCAATATTTTTTTCATGCTGTCATTTGTAATATGCTTTGTGAGAATCCTTGGGATTAATGTTTTGGTTACAAAAGTAAATAAAAATATTTCCTGTTCCCTTTCACAGTGCCAGACACTGTACTTGGCATTGATAATTCAAAGAAGGCTGAGATCTACTCCTTGCCTTAAAGGAGCTTATACCTTAGGAAAACGTGTTGCCATCTCTTAGCTAGCTTAATACCATGGAATCAGTGAAATTAGCTATCTTGAAGTCCTTTAGAGATAGGGACATCGAAAGGAACACATCATAATGCTTACTTTTAACTCAGGAGATAAACACCAACTCTATCCAATAATATACAATTTTCACAAGTTGAATCAGCCTTGTTATAATAAGATAAGCCAGAAACAGCCAAAGTGTTGTTTGTTTGACTAGAACAAACAATTCTTATTCCATGCCAGTATTGTTTATTTTCATTTATCTCAAATAATAGAGTGAAAGAATGAGGTTATAGAACACATTGTGATGTCATTAGAAAATTTTGATCCAACTCAGTATTTGTTAGGAAGCTCATTTTTCAACTGTAATGGGAATGTGTTGCTTTTCACAGGTAGATAGAGAGAGAGATACAGATGTCATAGATGGTTCAGAGCATTTCCATTTGGATGAGTGGGATGGAGGTTGGATAGAGGTACGTGGATAAACTACTCGTGCCCAATTCCTCTTGTAATCAAAAACAGATATGTTTGCTTAAATATACCTTGTTGGTATGACTATGAGTCACAGAAAAGATCACTTGGTCATCAGGAAAATAAATTGAACAGCTCCCTAGAACTGGATCTGTATAAAAAATAAATTATGTGATAGGGAACTTTGATAGAGCCCTTCTTGTGTGTGCTCAGTAGTTTCAGTCATGTCCAACTCTTTGCAACCCTATGGATTGTTGCCCTCCAGGCTCCTCTATCTATGAGATGCTCCAAGCAAGAATACAGGAGTGGGTTGCCATGCCCTGCTCCAGGTGATCTTCCTGATCTAGGGATCAAACCTGCATCTCCTGTTTACTGTATTACAGGTGGATTCTTTACACACTGAGCCACCTGGGAAGCCCATAACCCATCTTACCATTTTAAAAATATTTGCCAGACTTTTTATTTGTCTTAGATACCAAGTGCCTTCCTGCTACACTTACTGCTCTTCTATTCCAGAAAAAGAAAGCATCAAATATACTAATAATTGCCAATAAAGTTCTCTTTATCAAATATTCTTAGTAGTCTCCTCAGAAATAATTGCACTTCAGAAGAAGATTTTTGAGGTGGAGTAATGTTTAACCTGATGCCT
>SJYA01006785.1:0-20080 GCA_006410615.1 Neotragus moschatus
CTCCACTAGCTTTGTTAGTAGTGCTGCTTCCGAAGAACCACTTGACTTCACATTCCAGGATGTCTGGCTCTAGGTGAGTGATCACATCATCATGGTATCTGGGTCATTAAGATAATTTTTGTATAGCTTCTCTGTCAAATAAGAGTTTCAATTTGTAAAAACTACTTAAGTTGAATTGTGTGTTTATACAATGTTTTAAATTTATATTGTTTTCTATCAAAATTTAAAAAATAATCTCTTTATCTGTGACAACTAAGCCTTACCAAATTACTTAGCAACCAATTTTAGCACTAAATAAATGAGGTAAAACACCATTAATATTGTACATAAAATTTTTCAGTCATATTTTCTGCCTAAAATATTTGTTTTATTTATATATTCAGCCCACCATTGCACTCATCTCACATGCTAGCCAAGTAATGCTCAAAATTCTCCAAGCAAGGTTTCAACAGTATGTAAACTGATGACTTCCGAAAGTTCAAAGTGGATTTAGAAAAGGCAGTGGAACAAGAGATCAAATTGTCAACATCCATTGGATCTGAGAGTTGGACTATAAAGAAAACTGAGCATTGAAGAACTGATGCTTTTGAATTGTGGTGTTAAAGATTCTTGAGCGTCCCTTGGGCTGCAAGGACATCATACCAGTCAATCTTAAAGGAAATTAATCCTGAATAATCAATGAAGGTACTGATGCTGAAGCTGAAGCTCTAAATCTTTGCCCACCTGATTTGAGAACTGACTTATTGGGAAAGATTCTGATGCTGGGAAAGATTAAAAGCAGGAAGAGAAGGGGACGACAGAGAATGAAATGGTTAGAAGTCATCACTGACTCTATGGACATAGTTTGAGCAAGTTCCAAGAGTTGATGATCAACAGGGAAGCCTGGCTTGCTGCAGTCCATGGGTTCACAAAGAATCAGATACGACTGAGTCAGTGAACTTAATTGAATTGGAAAGATTTGGGTGTAAAAAACAAACAAACAAACAATAACAACAAAAAACCCCAAATATTTTGCATTTCATGAAAGGTTCATATCACTTTTCCTTATGTAAGTGTAGCTCTCAAACAAGTCATAACTAGAAGATCCATATAAAAACTCTGAAGTTTAACTAGTGTTGCATAAAAATAAAGGATTGCCTGTTTTCTAATCTAATGATACTGATGTCTGTTATGACCCTCTTATCATATAAAGACACAGAAAAAGCTTCTATAAATTTCTGTACTACACATGTAGCAAAAATGTTGTTATATTTCTATTTGAAAAGTTAAAAAAAAGAAAAGATAAATGCTGGGAATTTTTAATTTGTAAGAATATAATACATATATAATTATATGTATAATTATATAATACAATTACAATATATGAGAATATAACATATATATTATATAAGTATATAATACATACATAATATATAAGAATGTAATACATATAAATGTGCTAATAAATAATTGAGATCTGATATCAACATTATATTGTACAGTTATCATAAAATAAGTTTGCACTACTTCAATGTCATTTTTTCTACAGAGAATAAATCAGAAATAAAAAATGTAGTATTCAGTTATGTGTAATAGTTTATGCTTTGGAGTTTGGTGATATTTCAAGCTATAAAGAATAATTCCCTACCCCTGAAGTAAAAGAAAGTAAGCTGCTTTAGATAAGCACATAAAAGTGTATTCTAACTTCCTTGCTCTTGAAGTACATGGCTAATCTAAAAAATAACTAGCAGTAGCTAGTAAAATTCAAATTACTGGTTGAAAGGGAAAATGAGTTTTGAGGAAGGAATGTCTAACATAAACATAGAAATCAGGGTTCCACAGCAGCACAGAGACCAAAGAGGCTGAATTTTGAAAAGGGACAATTGCTCAAAAGTGCTTGCAGAAAATGATTTGTCTTTATGTAAGTTTTGCTTTCTAACTAGCACAGTTTTATTTGTTTGGCTCTTGAAATCTAGGTACTCTGAGAATTCTGAGCCTGTTGAGGTCCTGGGGATTGCCTGTCCAGTGGGGTTTGAAAGAAGCTCTTGCTTTACCAAGTGACCTCCCCATGGGGGAGGTGAAAGAGTTGGGAGAGACTGATGATGAATCCCCATGAAAATCTATTCACAACTAAGACAGAGTGAAAGAAAAACCACCCAACAAACCTGCATTTGGGTCTGAGATATGTTTCTCCTCCGTGCAATGGGAATCAAAGTACCAGCTTTCTTTGTATTTAGATACAGCCACTCCCTCTCAATGCTGCCGGCCTGTAGGTCAAGGACATCATGCATGAAAATAAGCTCTAGCTCAGGCAGTTACTTTAATCAGTATCTTCTTAAACATCTGTATAACTGGTCCTGGAGGTAGACTTCTCATTTCTTTTAGCTTTAAGAAATAGGTGTTCTTTTCATTAGGCACTGATACCAAGCTGTTCTTCACGGGTATGAGTTTACTGTTCCATGCCTTTGGATTTATGTGTTAGTCTCTCAGTTGTGTCCGACTCTTTGACCCTGTGAACTGTAGTCTGCTGGGCTTTTCTGTCCATGGGCTATTCCAGGAAAGAATACTGAAGTGGGTTACCATTCCCTTCTCCAGGGAATCTTCACGTCTCAGGGATAAAACCTGGGTCTTCTGTATTGCAGACAGATTCTTTACCAACTGAGCCATCAGCCTACTGACAGTTAAATAGAACTGAGGATCAGCAACCATTTTCTATTTTCCACATTTATTAGATTAAAATACATGTAATGCATTTATCTAGTTTCCCAAGTGGCTTTCTTGATGAAGAATCCTCCTGCCAATGCAAGAGACATAAGAGACTTGAGTTTGATCCCTGAGTCAGGAAGATCTCCCTGGAGAAGGAAATGGCAACCCACTCCAGTATTCTTGCCTGGAGAACCTCATAGACAGAGGGGCATGGTGGGCTACAGTCCATGGGGTCGCAAAGAGAGCAACATGACTGAAGTGACTTAGCATGCAATGCATGTATCTAGTTAATTGTAGACAGTTACCAAATATCAAGGAGAAGAAATTTATCTGCCCATGATCCCCGTTATGTGTTGGTTTTTGTTGTCACAGAAGGAACCATAACTGTGTGGCAAGATGGTTTTTCATATATTGGCCTGCACACTGGGGGCAGGGACACATCTGAAAGCCCTGGAACCTGAGTAGAGTGCTGGTACTTGAGCCCACTCAGCCTCTGTGGGACTGTTAGTACTGACGGATGGACACTAGCCTGAATTTTCACGAAACTAGAAAATCACATGGGAATAATAACATATCACACATTACACTGAGCACTTTCTTAACTGATGTGGATCTTGCCAATGAAAATGTCTCAAAGAAGATTCTTTCAGATCTGATCACAGAGTAGCATAAAATATTGAAATCTCAGCTTGTGAGCAAGTAATTTCCAAGCACATACATTCTTTTCTGGATTTATCTAGTGTCACAAAGAGTCAGATACAACTGATACAACTGAGCAACTGAACTGAACTGAATGCCCTTTTACTTTTGCATTCAGTGCTGTAAATTTCCCTCTAAGCACTGGTTTTACTAATTACATTTCACAGTATGTTGAATGCAGATAAGCTGTATTTTTATATTTTTAAAGTTTGAAATAGTTTTGAATTTCTCTTGAGGATTATTCTTTAATCCATATATGATTTAGAAGCGTGTTGATTAATCTGTACTTTGAAGTTTTCCAAATATCTTTGTTATTTATTTGTAATATACTTTTATTGTGGTCTGAGAGCATATTTATATAATTTCTATTGCTTCAGATTTGTTAATTTGTGGATTACAAGCAATGATCGTGTCTATACTGGTGACTGTTACATTTGAACTTGAGAAAAATGTGAGTTCTACTGTTGGACCAAGTAGTCTAGATGGGTCAGTTATACCCAGATAACTGATAACGCTGATGATTTCAGCTACAGCCTTCTTTCTTCAGGATCTGAAGAAACATCTTTACAATCTAAAGAAACATCTTGTTTCTTTCAGAGAAGTCTCCAAATATGATAGTCTGGTGCACTTCTCTTTGTAGGTTTTGCCAACAAAGATCTGTCTAGTCAAGGCTATGGTTTTTTCAGCGGTCATGTATGCTTCTGAGAGTTGAACTGTGAAGAAAGCTGAGCGCCGAAGAATTGATGCTTTTGAACTGTGGTGTTGGAGAAGACTCTTGAGAATCCCTTGGACTGCAAGGAGATCCAAACAGCCCATTCTGAAAGAGATCAGCCCTGGGATTTCTTTGGAAGGAATGATGCTAAAGCTGAAACTCCAGTAATTTGGTAGGCTACAGTTCGTGGAGTCACAAAGAATCAGACACGACTGAGCGACTTCACTTCATTTCACTTTAGTATCCTCAGTATATCATGCTTTTTAGAATTATTTCTTAGTTCTTATTGCTCCTGTTCTACCATTTTAATTTTCTCTTTCCATCTGCAGTTTTAAAATTTTTTGTTGACTTTACTTTGAACTCAATGTTTTTTTCTTTAGCTGTGAGAAGACTATTAATTGATCCATCAAGGCATTCTTTATGCCTATTATTGTTCTTTTGATTTCTAGAATCCTTTTGGTCCCTTAATTAGAATTTTAATGTCTCTGCTGATCCATGTGGTTTGTAGGTTTTGCAGCTTTCCCAACATTTTCTGTTAAAATTTTTACCATATTAACTATAATTGTTTTACACTTCCCATGTTATAATTCTAATGTCTCTATCATATATGAGCTTGTTCTAACACTTATCTTGTCTTTTCAAACTATATATATATATATATGTCTTTAATTGTGCTTTGTAAATTTTTACTTGTACTCCAGATATATTGTTTTGGGTAAGCAGAACTTGGGCAAATAGACTTTATTGTAAGGCTTTATATTTATCTGGCTAGAAGTTAGACTGTGAAAGTAAAAGTCTTTCAATTGTGTCTGACTCTTTGCAACCCTAAGGACTATACAGTACATGGAATTCTCTGGGCGAGAATACTGGAGTGGGTAGCTTTTCCCTTCTCCAGGGGCTCTTCCCACACAGGGAACAACCCTAGGTCTCCCTCATTGCAGATGGATTTTTTTTTATCAGCTGAGCCACAAGGGAAGTCACAGAAGTTAGACTGTATTTACTCTTTAATACAACTACAGGTTGTTGTTATTGTTCAGTCTTAAATTCATGTCTGACTCTTCTCAACCCCATGAATTATCGTATGCTAGACTTCCCTGTCCCTCACCATCACCCAGAATTTGCCCAAGTTCATGTCCATTGCATCAGTGATGTTATCCAACCATCTCATCCTCTGTTGCCCCCTTCTCCTCCTGTCTTCAATCTTTGCCAACATCAAGGTCTTTTCCAATGAGTCGGCCCTTTGCATCAGGTGGCCAAAGTATTGGACTTTCAGCTTCAGCATTAGTCCTTCCAATGGATGCTCAGGGTTGAATCATTTAAGATTGACTGGTTTGATCTCCTTTGCTATCCAAGGGACTCTTATGAATCTTCACATGAGACATGACTCTCATGAGTCACCATAGTTCAAAGGCATCAATTCTTCAGTGCTCTGCCTTCTTTATGGTCCACCTACAGGTATTTGAGGCTAAAATTTCCTGTTGTTTCCTAGTATGTGTCTCACATGTTATATTTGGGTTTCCCTAGAGCCTTTTTTAAATAAGATCTTAGATGTACAATACTTTCAACTGTGTCTTCTTGTTTCTATACAGGGTCACACTGTTGTGGTTGTAAGCTACTATGGGAAGAGGGGAATGTTTATCCCTATAATTAGGTATTAGTTTTATAGTGAACATATGACTCTAAACTGTGTCCTTCATAAGTACTTCTCAATTTCTCCCCACCCTCTCAGAAGTGACACGGAAAAGCTAGTGGGGCCTGAGGTTATTTCCCGCATGTGAGAGGTGATAGCAGGCTTCAGTTCATTGCTTCCTTTTCATCGCATTGAAGGCTAGAAGAAAGTAGAGTTGAGCATTTCCATTTCCCCACAGAAGTAAGATTCTAGTAAAGCCTCAGTCTGTTAGGCTCTGGTAAAACAGTTTCTATCCAGAGAGAACAGCCCTTGTTAAGAAAGAAAAAATGTCTGAACATATTTTATAATGGATAATTTTGGAATGCTGGTGAATGGAATATTTCTAGCCCTCCTTGGAGGCAAAACTCACAACACTGTGGGGGGTCCCACTAAACCTGGGCCCATATGGAGATTTTAGCTCTTAAACTTGTTCACTCTGTCTCCATCAACTTGTCAATAATGTTTAGGTTTTTCTACCCAGAAGGAGTTCCTGCGGAGTTTTCTGCTCTCAGCCTTCTGCTCTGGTAAGTTATGATTCTCTTTTTCTGCCTGTCCATCTCTTCAACTGGGGGGAGCACTTTGCCCTGTGACCTCAATTTTCTGATGAATCTAAGAAGAGCTTTCAGTTTCATTTCATTCAGCTTTTTTTCTTGCTGAGTGAACATGAGTGACTTTTTTCATGCCAGACCAGAAATTGAAAGTCTTCCCCCCAGATATTCTTAATAATTTTTCGTTCTCTCCATTAATACTGCCTACTACTAGAGTAAAGTGCTAAGAGGAGATTAAGAGGAAAGTTTTATGCCTTAAAGGAAGCAGATCCTGGCACAAAGGATAACTTTGCACCAAAGAGTTTTAGTCAAAAGATAAGGCATTTTCACAGTTAATATCCAACTTTGTTCATCACAACAGCCATGCATTTAGATAAGCCTAATCCTTTTCTATATTTTTTGTGATAAACTAAGTAAAGTAATGTACCCATCCTAAAACTAATAAGGAAGAAACAGGAAATGAGTGTAAGTTCCTTAAGTTACTCTTGTTTTTAACATCTTGTCATTTTTAAAATTTTCATGATTCTTTGATATCATGGGGCTTTGAGTACTTAGGAAAGGAAGAACAGCCCCTCCCAAGGCAGCTAATTTCTAGAGACAGTGCCTGTGAGTACATATTTCATATGGAAACCAACTAATCCAAAGCCTTGCCACAAAACATCATCTTTATCTAAAGCACATTTCAAACCAATATTCTCTCTGCCCCATATCACTCCAAAGTGTGATTCCATAGAGACACAACTCCTATACCCTAGAGGCCCCCAAATCATCCAATTGATCTAATGCCAGGCCTGCTCGGGGCTCACCCTCACTTGCTCATTCCTCCCCAGACAACCATGTCTTCTGCCTCTTGACTAAGGCTAGTACTTCCTTTGTGGTCCAACAGGGCAAAATGAGCCTTTATCTCTTGGAACTATATGCAGAAAATCCTTCTTTCAATGTTATCAGCCCCTCCATGTGTGTCATCTTACCATGCCAGTTAAAACAAAATCCTAGGTATAGTTTAAAATATGCTACTTAGTAGATTTTACACAGAAGAATATTACCTAAAATGGCCATTGTTTAAGTCTGATCTTTTTGGGGAGCAGTGGCTCTTGTTTTCCTCATTTTTAATTGCTAACCTTGCTAATGATTATTATCACAAAGTAGTATTTGTAGAGAATTTGTCCTTTCCTCCTTATGCACTTATTAGACAGTATATTACCGATAGTTCAATTAATCAATGAAATCTATTTATTGTAGTGCTATATATGAGGTACTCTGCTGACACTTGGCAATAAACAAGGCAGATAATGTTCTCCACCATGCTATAAAGCTATTTTCACTTTAATCTGGGCAAACAGCTCAACTTTACTGAGATTTCTTTCATATATTAGAGGGTTCCTGAAATTATAAAATGCATTGTACCTCCTTTTATAGTTAAAGAGGATCTTCCAAATAAAATAGTTAATGGACTTTTTGTTTTGTTTTGTTTTTGCTTGTTTTGTTTTCTTTAAGTGCGGCTTGAAAAGTTTTTGAGAATTGCATTCTGTCTGGTAGAAAAGCAAAAACATATAAACCTATAGAGACTGAATAAATTTAAAACTATGAAAACTCAAGTATGACAGAAATAATTACAATAGTAATTATATTGTGGTAGAGATACCAACTTAAAAATGCAACATGATTGTTATTTATTTTATCTCATGATATTGAGTTCAATCATTCCTGGGACACCAATCTCAAAGGAAGGAGTTTGTGTCCATTTTCCTTTCCTTTACCTGTAGTCACATAACTTTACACTCACTGATGACTTATTTTTTCTGTCCAACATTTATTTCACTTGTTAGTAACTGTTTTCTTACTTTTTATATCCTTCTAACTAAAAAAAATAAATTTTCTTAGTTAGAAGTTCAGAGACCTTTATTGCTTCAAAAAATATTTGTGCTGAGTTTATAGATGTGGTCGCTTGGTTTGAGCTGTACTGACCAGCATTTTTAGATAACTAGAATGCATACCTCTAGGATTTTAGCAACTACGTAGTTTTGTCCCTTCACTTAGAGAGAAGAATCTGAAACTACATGACTACCCAATGTTAAGTGTTTTGTGAAGAACACACATTCACGAGCATATATAAACATACAGTTAAGAAACAGTAGCACTATTCATGTGCTTCCCTAGTGGCTCAGATGGTAAAGAATCTGCTTTCAATGCAAGAGACCCTAGTTCAATCCTGGGTCATGGCTACCTACTCCAGCATTCTTGTCTGTAGAATTCCACATAATAAATAATTTGAATCTTAACTAAAGTGAGTTAATACACAGTGATTTAAATATGCTTATTAAATTACTCAATATATCTTAAAAATATATTACATTATCATCAGAGGAATCTGTTTTATACCTGAGCTTGACTCACCTTCCATGATTGCTCATCCAAAGCTATAACTTCTTCACAGGCAAGCAGAAGTGCCAAGGATAGGGTGAGACATGGAATAAGTGACAGAGAGATGTCGAAACACATCCTGTATTATTTTATTATATGAGCTTTGTTCCTTCTTTCATTGTAAGACACAACTCCAATGGTTTCAAATTTGTCAGATAGGATATCAGTAGTCATAGAAATGTGAAAGATGGGAGAGAATCATGGAAATATTGGCTTTTGAATAATGCTGTTTTTGTTAATTTGAAACCCCAGCTCAGAAAGACAAAACCTTGAAGACTGAAAAGTGAGTTGTGGAACGATAGCAATTCTGTATCTCATTCCTTGAACTGATCCTTTAATATAAATTTATTTATTTTACTTGGAGGTTAATTACTTTATAATATTGTATTGGTTTTGCCATACATCAGCATGAATCCACCACAGGTATACAGGTGTTCCCCATCCTGATCCCTCCCTCCTATCTTTATTTTATTTTTATTTTTTATAATTGCTGCAACATATATTTTTCACATTTATTTACTTTTTAACATTTTTATTGAAGTATAGTTGATTTACAACATTGTGTTAGTTTCAAGTGTACAGAAAAGTGAATAATTTATACATATACTTACATCCATTGGTTTGAAGATTCTTTTCCCATTAGGCCACTGCAAAGCATTGAGTAGAATCCCCCGTGCTATAGAACAGGTTATTACTAGTTACCTGATTTATATAAAGTAGTATGAATATGTCAACTCTATCTCCCAATTTATCCCTCCCCCTTTGACCCCCTGGTAACTATAAGAAAGGCAATGCCAAAGAATTATCAAACTACTGCACAATTACACTCATCTCACACGCTAGTAAAGTAATGCTCAAAATTCTCCAAGCCAGCCTTCAGCAACACGTGAACCGTCAACTTCCAGATATTTAACCTGGTTTTAGAAAAGGCAGAGGAACCAGAGATCAAATTGCCAACATCTGCTGGATCATTTAAAAAGCAAAAGAGTTCCAGAAAAACATCTATTTCTGCTTTATTGGCTATGCCAAAGCCTTTGACTGTGTGGATCACAGTAAACTGTGGAAAATTCTGAAAGAGATGGGAATACCAGACCACCTAACCTGCCTCTTGAGATATCTGTATGCAGGTCAGGAAGCAACAGTGAGAACTGGACAAGCAAAAACAGACTGGTTCCATATAGGAAAGGAGTACATCAAGGCTCTGTATTGTCACCCTGCTCATTTAATTTCTATGCAGAGTGCATCATGAGAAATGCTGGACTGGAAGAAGCACAAGCTGGAATCAAGATTGCTGGGAGAAATATCAATAACCTCAGATATGCAGATGACACCACCCTCATGGAAGAAAGTGAAGAGGAACTAAAAAGTCTCTTGATGAAAGTGAAAGAAGAGAGTGAAAAAGTTGGCTTAAAGCTCAACATTCAGAAAACGAAGATCACAGCATTTGGTCCCATCACTTCATGGGAAATAGAGGGGGAAACAGTGGAAACAGTGTCAGACTTTATTTTCCTGGGCTCCAAAATCACTGCAGATGGTGACTGCAGCCATAAAATTAAAAGATGCTTACTTCTTGGAAGAAAAGTTATGACCAACCTAGATAGCATATTCAAAAGCAGAGACATTACTTTGCCACCAAATGTCCATCTAGTCAAGGCTCTGGTTTTTCCAGTGGTCATGTATGGATATGAGAGTTGGACTGTGAAGAAAGCTGAGCACTGAAGAATTGATGCTTTGAACTGTGTTGTTGGAGAAGACTCTTGGGAGCCCCTTGGACTGCAAGGAGATCCAGACAGTCCATTCTGAAGGAGATCAGCCCTGGGATTTCTTTGGAGGAAATGATGCTGAAACTGAAACTCCAGTACTTTGGCCACATCATGCGAAGAGTTAACTCATTGGAAAAGACTCTGATGCTGGGAGGGATTAAGAGTAGGAAGAGAAGGGGATGACAGAGGATGAGATGGCTGGATGGCATCACTGACTCGAGGGAGGTGAGTCTGAGTGATCTCCGGGAGCTGGTGATGGACAGGGAGGCCTGGCATGCTGCGATTCATGGGGTAGCAAAGAGTTGGACACGACTGAGCCACTGAACTCAACTGAACTGAGTCAAGACTATGGTTTTTCCAGTGGTCATGCATGGAATTGAAAGTTGGACTGTGAAGAAAGCTGAGCGCCAAATAATTGATGGTTTTGAACTGTGGTGTTGGCGAAGATTCTTGAGAGTCCCTTGGACTGCAAGGAGGTCTAACCAGTCCACCCTAAAGGAAATCAGTCCTGGGTGTTCATTGGAGGGACTGATGCTAAAGCTGAAACTTCATTACTCTGGCTACTTCATGTGAAGTGTTGACTCATTGGAAAAGACCCTGCTGCTGGGAGGAATTTGGGGCAGGAGGAGAAGGGGATGACAGAGGATGAGATGGCTGGATGGCATCACCGACTTAATGGACTTGAGTTTAAGTAAACCCTGGGAGTTGGTGATGGACAGGGAGGCCTGGCGTGCTGCGATTCATGGGGTCACAAAGAGTTGGACACGATTGAGCGACTGAATGAACTGAGCTATAATTTTATTTTCTACAGAACAGACTTTGCTTGTGTTTTGTAAGTAAGTTCGCTTGTACTCTTTTTCTTTAAAAGATATTATATAAATGCACCTCAGCATTCATCTCATCACTATTCACGCTATCCTTTAAATGTACATATGTGTTCCAAAGTGTTTTGAGTAAAATAATATAAAAATCAGTTCTGGCATGTAGTTATCACATTTCTATTGCTATGATATGCACTTAGAAAATAATATTTTGTTGATAGTTTTACCACTCAAAAATTAAGGAAAATAAATTATTTAAAATGTATTCTTTGAAATTTTTTATTGCATTTTAAATACATTCCATTTATCACTAGATTTATTAACAATTTTATGTATTTACCAGGCACTTTACAACTGATTATACCTTTAGATCCAAGATAATATAGCCTTTGAATGTTTTCTAAAGTCCTTTAAAGGACATCTAAAAGAGTGTTTTCCATTTTTCCTTCTCAACACATTAAATTGCTTACAAACTTACACATTTCACTTACAAACATAGCCAAAATATGTGCAGTTTGCATCCTTTTTATTTATTTTTATCTAAATTCTCTTACTGTATATAAACATTTGTTTCACAGTAGTAAGTTTTGTGACTATGTTTAGTTACTAAATCATTATCATAATTATCATCAACATCAGAATAATAGCAAAATGCTACATAGCATTTACTAGATACTAGATACTGATATAAGGGGTTTATATGTATTAACTCATTTCATCCTCAAAACAGTCTTAGGAGGTGGGCATTGTTACTGTTCCCATCAGACATATTAGAAGGCTCAGACAGGAACATGAGTCATTTGCTGAAGGTCACATAACAAGCAGATGGCAGAGCTGAGATGTGAGGCCAGACCGTATAGTTCCAGTGTCCAAACATCAGACTCTGCATGGCCCTCTATGAGCTGAAGCAAAGAGAACTAGTATTGAACACAAAAGTTAAGCTGTTCAGATGAAAGCTTAACTTGAAAAAAAAAAGTCAATAGTAGCTAACATTTTTTAAAAAATGATTGTTGGAGAAAATCCTTTTCTATTTGTGTTTTATTTTGTTTTCATGGTGCAAGATTTGATGCTCAGATTGAGCTGACAAGGTATCTTTGGCTTAGCAGAAGGAATAAAGGAAAAAGAATGTTCCCTTAACAAAACTTGCAAACAAAAAATGGAACTAGGGACCATGAATTCTGAGAAAATCTAGGAAGCCAGGAACTGGATGAGATTGGAATGATTATCAGTGCAAATAGCAGTAGTCCAAGCCCAGAATTCTACAGATTAAGACTAGTTCTTTCCAATTGTACGCTGTAAAAAAATTCATGTTTATAATTCAACAAAAATAGTCTCAAGCTACAGGGTTGCTTTGGAAATAATTATTTAGTTTAATTGTAAGATTAAGATTAAGGAGGCAGTCCTAAAATGGCAGAGGAATAAGACAGGGAGACCACTTTCTCCCCAAGAAATTCATTGCAAGAACATTTGACCACTGAGCAAATTCCACAAAACAACTTCTGAATGCTGGCAGAACTAGGAGGAAAAATAAGTAAAGAGTTAAAACCCACAGATTATGTGCCTAAGGCAACTCCCAGGAAGAAGCAGCACAGACTCTTGCATCTGCCACTAGCAAGCAGGGGCTGGGCTAGGGAGGCTGCATTGCTTAGAGTGTGGGCCAGGCCTGAAAGCCCTGAGGGCAAACTGAGGGAACCAACTTGAAATAACAAACCAAACTGTGGGATAGCTATCCTGTGAAAAGCCCTAACCTACAACACTGCTAGGCCCACTCACAGAACAAAGGACTGCACAGAGTTAGCTGGCTGCAGACCAGCCTATGCCCCATGGGAGAACAGCAAGCGAGGGCAGCCAGACTGGAAGGGGGCCATTGTTGTCCCAGAGAGGCATCATCTACCAAACTTCAAGCAGGCTTCATTGCTAACCAAGACTCCTTGGGATTCTGGACAGTCGACATCCACTAGGAGGGTCACAGCCAGAGATAAGTTCCCCAGAGGAGACACAGGGCACACCTGAGAAGGTGCACCCACTATACACCCAGAAAACCGACTGGCTAGGATGGGGGAGGTGATAAGTTGCAGCTCACAATGCACCTGGTCACCTGAGCTGCTCGGACTGTGGAAGGGCACAAAACACAGGCCAAATCAAGTCTGTACCCGAGAACCTGAACCTGAGCGGCTTTGACCTGGGAAGTACACTCAATGCAGGACTGGCCTCAGACAGTTCCTGGAAGAGCAACGTAGAGCCTGAGCAGTGTAGACTGGGACAGCACATACGCCATGAGCAGAGGCAAACACAGTGTGGCTGAGACACTGGGAGCACACCCCACAGATGCCAGTGATATTTGTTTGCCATGTTCCTCCCTTCCTACAGCACTACTGAACAAGTGAGCCTAAAAAAAATGACCACCACCACCCCCTTGTGTCAGGGTGGAAATTAGACACTGAAGAGGTCAGCAAACAGAAACTAAAACAAACAGAGGGAACCCCTTCGGAAGTGACAGTTGCAATAGATTAAAACCCTGCAGTTAGCACCGACTACATAAGAATGGGCTTATAGATCTTGCGAAGTATAAGCTGGATCAAGGAACTATTTGAAAATGAACTGACCCCACACTGTCCACAACAATATCAGAGAAAGTCCTAGATATATTTTTACTATTATCATTTTTAAATTTTTTAAAATTTTAAAAAAGCTTTAAAGTCCTCTATTACTCCTTTAATTTTCATTTTTATAACCTAATATTACCTTGCAAAAAAAAGGATCCTATTTTAAAAGCAAATTTCATATATATATATATATATATATATATATAAATTTTGTGACTTTGTTTTTTTTCCTTTAATATTGTATTTTTGAATATCTGACCTTTATTCTGGATTTTTAATCTTTGCTTTTTGGTATTTGTTACCAATTTTGTACCTTTAAGAACCCAATCTTCAGTACCCATTTTTACATGAGAGTGAGAGTACTGGCTGGATTACTCTCTCTCCCTTTGGACACTCTTTTTTCTCCACCAGGTCGCCTCTATCTCTTCTTTCCCCCTTCTCTTCTCTACTCAGACCTGTGAATCACTTTGTGTGTTCCAGGCTTTGGAAAACACTTAGGGAAGTGATTACTAGCTGGATCTGGCTCTCTCCATTTGATTCCTCCTCTTGTTCTCCTGGTCACCTCTATCTCCTTTTTCCTCTTCTCTTCTCTTCTCTTCTCTTCTCTTCTCTTCTCTTCTCTTCTCTGTGTAACTCCATGAACATCTCTGAAGGGTCCAGACTGTGGAGAGTACATAGGGAAGTAATTACTGGCTAACTTGCTCTCTCCTCTTTTGATTCCAACTCATCTCATTCGGGTCACCTCTAACTGCCTCCTCCCTCTTCTCTTCTCCATGTAACTCTGTGAACCTCTCCAGGTGTCCCTCACTGTGGAGAAAATTTACATCATTAACCTAAATGTTTTATCATCAGTGCTGTATAGATGGAGAAGTCTTGAGGCTACTGTAAGAATACAACTGAAAACCAGAGGCAGGAAGCTTAAGTCTAAATCCTGAGAACACCAGAGAACTCCTGACTCCAGGGAAATTTAATCAATAGGAGCTCATCAAATGCCTCCATACATATACTAAAAACAAGCACCACCCAAGGGCCAACAAGTTCAAGAGCAAGACATACTGTGCAAATTCTCAGCAACACAGGAACATAGGCCTGAGCTTCAATATACAGGCTTCCCAAAGTCACATCAAATCAGCTGACATCTCATAACTCATTACTGGACACTTCATTGCATTCCAGAGAGAATAAATCCAGCTCCATCCACCAGAACACAAACACAAGCTTCTGTAACCAAGAAACCTTGACAAACCACTCATCCAATCCCACCCACAGTGAGGAACATCCACAATAAAGAGGAACTTCAAACTGCCAGAGTACAGAAAGGCCACCCCAAACATAGCCATATAAACAAGATGAAAAGGCAGAGAAACACTCAGTAGGTAAAGGAACAGGATAAATGCCCACTAAACCAAACAAAATAGTAAGAGATAAGGAATCTACCTGATAAAGAATTCCAAATAATGATAGTGAAAATGATCCAAAATCTTGAAAACAAAATGGAGTAAAGATAAATAGCCTGGAGACAAAGATTGAGAAGATGCAAGAAATATTTAACAAGGATCTAGAAGAAATAATAAAAAAAGAGTCAATATATAATGAATGAGGCAATAAGTGAGATAAAAAACACTCTAGATGGAACCAACAATAGAATAACAGTAGCAGAAGATAGGGTTACTGAGGTAGAAGATAGAATGGTAGAGATAAATGAAACAGAGAGGAAAAAAGAGAAATGAATTAAAAGAAATGAGAACAACCTCAGAGACCTCTGGGACAATGTAAAATGCCCCGACATTCTAATCATAGAAGTCCCAGAAAAAGAAGACAAAAGGAAAGGCCATGAGAAAATACTTGAGGAGATAATAGTTGACAACTTCCCTAAAATGGGAAAGGAAAGAGTCACCCAAGTCCAAGAAACCCAGAGAGTCCCAAAGAGGATAAACCCAAGGCAAAACACCCCAAGACACATATTAATCAAATTAACAAACAGCAAACACAAAGAACAAATATAAAAAGCAGCAAGGGAAAAACAACAAATAACACACAAGGGGATTCCCATAAGGAAGACACCTGATAGTTCAATAAAAACTCTTCAGGATAGAAGGGAATGGCAAGACATACTGAAAGTAATGAAAGATTACTTTCATTTAGTTCTTACAAGTAATTACAGCCCAGATTACTGTTCCCAGCAAAGATATCATTCAATATGAAGGAGAAATCAAAAGCTTTACAGACAAGTAAAAGCTGAGAGAATTCAGCACCACCAAACCAGCTCTCCAACAAACGCTAAAAGATTTTATCTAGACAGGAAACACAGAAAGGGTGTATAAACTCGAATCCAAAACATCAAAGTAAATGGCAGTGGGGTCATACTTATCAATAGTTACCTCAAATGTGAATGAGTTGAATGACCCAATCAAAAGACAAAGACTGGCTGAATGGATAAAAAATAAGACCCCTATATAGGTTGCCTACATGAGACTCACCTCAAAACCAGGGTTACATACTGACTGAAAGTAAAGGGCTGGAAAAAGTTATTCCATGCAAATAGAGACCAAAAGAAAGCAAGAGTAGCTATACTCATATCAGATAAAATGGACTTTAAAACAAAGGCTTTGAAAAGAGACAAATAAGGACACTACATAATGATCAAAGGATCAATCCAAGAAAAATATATAACAATTATAAATATATACGTACCCGACATAAGAGCACCACAATATGTAAGACAAATAATAGTGGGAGACTTTAATACCACACTCATACTTATGGATAGATCAACTAAACAGAAAATTAACAAGGAAACACAAACTTTAAATGATACAATAGACCAACTAGACCTAATTGATATCTATAGGACATTTCACCACAAAGCAATGAATTGCAACTTTTTCTCAAGTGCACACGGAACCTTCTCAAGGACAGATCACATTCTGTGCTATAAATCTAGCCTTGGTAAATAAAAAAAAAAAAAAGAAGAAGAAGAAGAAGAAATCATTGCAGTCATCTTTTCTGACCATAATACAGTAAGATTAGATCTCAATTACAGGAGAAAAACTATTAAAAATCCCAACATATGGAGGCTAAACAACATGCTGCTGAATAACCAACAAATCACAGAAGAAATCAAAAAAGAAATCAAATATGGATAGAAATGAATGAAAATGAAAACACAACAACCCAAAACCTATTGGACATTGTAAAATGGTACTAAGAGAAATGTTCATAGCAATACAGGCTTACCTCAAGTAACAAGGAAAAAGTCAAATAAATAACCTAACTCTACACCTAAAGCAACTAAAAAAAGGAAGAAATGAACAACCCCAGGATTAGTAGAAGGGAAGAAATCTTAAAAAGTAGGGCAGAAGTAAATGCAAAAGAAACAAAAGAGACCATAGAAAAAAATCAACAAAGTCAAGAGCTGGTTCTTTGAAAAGATAAATAAAATTGACAAACAATTAGCCAGACTCATCAAGAAAAAAGGGAGAAAATCAAATCAACAAAATTTGAAATGAAAATGGAGAGATCACAACAGACAACACAGAAATACAAAGGATCATAAGAGACTACTATGAGCAACTATATGCCAATAAAATGGACAACTTGGAAGAAATGGACAAATTCTTAGAAACGTACAACTTTCCAAAACGGATTCAGGAGGAAATGGAAAATCTGAACAGACCCATCACAAGCATGGAAATTGAAACTGAGATCAGAAATCTTCCAGCAAACAAAAGCCCAGGACCAGATGGCTTCACAGTTGAATTCTACCAAAAATTTAGAGAGGAGCTAACACTTATCCTACTCAAACTCTTCCATAAAATTGCAGAGGAAGGTAAACTTCCAAACTCATTCTATGAGGCCACCATCACCTTAGTACCAAAAACTGATAAATATGCCACAAAAAGAAAAAAAGAAAGAAAAGAAAAGAAAACTACAGACCAATATCAGTGATGAGCATAAATGCATAACTCTTTTACAAAATTCTAGCAAACAGAGTTCAAAAACATATTAAAAAGATCATACATCATGACCAAGTGGGCTTTATCCCAGGGAAGCAAGGATTCTTCAATATCTGCAAGTCAATCAATGTAATTCACCATATTAAAAAATTGAAAAATAAAAAACCTGTTATTATCTCAATAGATGTAGAGAAAGCCTTTGACAAAATTCAACATCCATTTATGACAAAAACCCTCCAGAAAGCAGGAATAGAAGGAACATATCTCAACATAATAAAAGCTATATATGACATACCAACAGGAAACGTCATCCTCAATGGTGAAAAATTGAAAACATTTCCTGTAAAGTCAGGAACAAGACAAGGTTCCCCACTCTCACCATTATTATTCAACATAGTTTTGGAAGCTTTGACCACAGCAATCAGAGCAGAAAAAGAAATAAAAGGAATCCAGATTGGAAAAGAAGAAGTAAAACTCTCACTGTTTGCAGATGACATTATCCTCTACATAGAAAACCCTAAAGACTCCACCAGAAAATTACTAGAGCTAATTAATGAATATAGTAGTGTTTCAGGATACACAATCAACACACAGAAATCCCTTGCATTCCTATGCACTAACAATGAGAAAACAGAAAGAGAAATTAAGGAAACAATTCCATATACCATTGCAACAAAAAGAATAAAATACTTAGGAATATATCTACCTAAAGAAAGAAAAGACCTATATATACAAAACTATAAAACACTGGTGAAAAAATTCACAGAAAGATGGACAAATATACTGTGTTCATGGATTAAAAGAATCAATATAGTGAAAATGAGTATATTACCCAAAGCAATCTATAGATTCAATGCAATCCTTATCAAGCTACCGAAGATAATTTTAACAAAACTAGATTAAATAATTTCACACTTTGTATGGAAATACAAAAAACCTCGAATAGCCAAAGCAATCTTGAGAAAGAAGAATGGAACTGGAGAAATCAACCTGCCTGACTTTAGGCTCTACTACAAAGCTACAGTCATCAAGATAGTATAGTACTGGCACAANTCAAGCTACCGAAGATAATTTTAACAAAACTAGATTAAATAATTTCACACTTTGTATGGAAATACAAAAAACCTCGAATAGCCAAAGCAATCTTGAGAAAGAAGAATGGAACTGGAGAAATCAACCTGCCTGACTTTAGGCTCTACTACAAAGCTACAGTCATCAAGATAGTATAGTACTGGCACAAAGACCGAAATATAGATCAGTGGAACAAAATGGAAAGCCCAGAGATAAATCCAGGCACCTATGGTCAACTTATCTTTGAGAAAGAAGCCAAGAATATACAATGGATAAAAGACAATCTTTTTAGTAAGTGGTGCTGGGAAAACTGGTCAATGACTTGTAAAAAAAAAAAAATGAAACTAGAACACTTTATAGCACCATACACAAAAATAAATTAAAAATGGATTAAAGATCTAATAGTAAGGCCAGATACTATTAAACTCCTAGAGGAAGACATAGGCAAAACACTCTCTGACATAAATCACAGAAAGATCCTCTATGACCCACCTCCCAGCATATTGGAAATAAAAACAAAAATAAACAAATGGGACCTTATTAATTTTAAAAGCTTTTTCAAAACAAATGAAACTGTAAGCAAGGTGAAAAGACAACCTTCAGAATGGGAGAAAATAATGGCAAACGAAGCCATGGACAAAGAATTAATCTCAAAAATATACTAGCAACTCCTGAAGCTCAATTCCAGAAAAATAAATGACCCATTCAAAAAATGGGCCAAAGAACTAAACAGACATTTTTCCAAAGAAGACATGCAGATGGATAACACATGAAAAGATTCTAAAAATAATTCATTATTAAAGAAATGCAAATCAAAACCACAACGAGGTACCAGTCAGAATGGCTGCTATCCAAAAGTCTACAAAAAATAAATGCTGGAGAGGATGTGGAGAAAAGGGAACCCTCTTACACTGTTGGTGGGAATGCAAACTTGTACAGACACTATGGAGAACAGTGTGGAGATTCCTTAATAATAATAATAAGGCAGTCAATAATAAGGCAGCCTTATGACCCAGCAATCCCATTGCTGGGTATATACACTGAGGAAACCAGAATAGAAAGAGACACGTGTGCCCCAATGTTCATTGCAGCACTGTTTATAATAGCCAGGACATGGAAGCAACCT
>SJYA01006787.1:0-18420 GCA_006410615.1 Neotragus moschatus
AGTTTTGAGCTCCCCCTTACCCATGCCCTAGCCAAACTTCTGAGGCCTTCCTACCCCAGGCCCTTACTCTGTGGAAAGATTCCTACCTCACTTTCCCTCCTGGCTCAAGGTTTCGGCTGTCCCTGAATCCTGGTCCCAGGTCAGTCTCTTAGACTCTCCCCGTGGGCCTTTTGTACCCAACTCATCAGTTCAGTTCAGTTCAGTTGCTCAGTCACATCGGACTCTTTGCAACCACACGGACTGCAGCACACCAAGCTTCCCTGTCCACCACCAATTCCCGGAGCCTACTCAAACCCACATCCAGTGATTTGGTGATGCCGTCCAACCATCTCATCCTCTGTCATCCTCTTCTCCTCCTGATTTCAGTCTTTCCCAGCATCAGGGACTTTTCCAATGAGTCCGTACTTCTCATCAGGTGGCCAAAGTATTGGAGCTTCAGCTTCAGGAATAGCCCTTCCAGTGAATATTTAAGACTGATTTCCTTTAGGACTGACTGGTTTGATCTCTTGCAGTCCAAGGGACTCTCAAGAGTCTTCTCCAGCACCACAGTTCAAAAGCATCAATTCTTCGGCACTCAGCTTTCTTTATGGTCAAACTCTCACATTCATACATGACCACTGGAGAAACCGTAGCTTTGACTAGATGGACCTTTGTCGCCAAAGTAATGTCTCTACTTTTTAATATACTGTCTAGGTTGGTCATAGTTTTTCTTCCAAGGAGCAAGCATCTTTTAATTTCATGGCTGCAGTAACCATCTGCGGTGATTTTGGAGCCTAAGAAAATAAAGTCTGTCACTGTTTCCACATCTGTTTGCCATGAAGTGATGGGACTGGATGCCATGATCTTAGTTTTTTGAATGTTGAGTTTTAAGCCAGTTTTTTAACTCTCTCCATTCACCTTCATCAAGAGCCCATTTAGCGAAGAAGTCCCTCTTTGCTTTCTACCATAAGGGTGGTGTCATCTGAATATCTCAGGTTACTGATATTTCTCCACCCCACTCACACCCCATCCGCATACCCCAACCCATAAGGAGGGAGTGATGAAAGGTCAGTGGGTGGCTACCTGCCCCACCACCAGGTCTGATCTCATCTCTTGCTGCTTCTTCTTCTCCTTACCTCAAATCTCAGCCAGCCCCGAGGCAGGGTACTCCATCTAAGTTATGACAGACATCTGGGTTGTCTGGCCTGCGCTCCCTGAACCCCATCTGNAGGAGGGAGTGATGAAAGGTCAGTGGGTGGCTACCTGCCCCACCACCAGGTCTGATCTCATCTCTTGCTGCTTCTTGTTCTCCTTACCTCAAATCTCAGCCAGCCCCGAGGCAGGGTACTCCATCTAAGTTATGACAGACATCTGGGTTGTCTGGCCTGCGCTCCCTGAACCCCATCTGCTGTGAAGACCACTCAAGGTCCCCTAGAATCTCATACCTTCCCCTAGATGGAGTAATGCCATGCAGGGTTCCCAGCTCCAAGCACATCCCTAGCTTCCTGGACATGACCCTGGAGGCCTGGAAAGGAGTATATTCCACAGCTCTGGGCAGAGTTGGGTCTCTGGGCAAAAGGAGCCAATATCAAGGTTTGCTTGGCATTTCTGCTCCCAGAAGGGTACAAAGAAATAAGGAGGAAGTTGGAGGCTGGTGGAAAGGTCCTTGATGGAAGTCCCTGGGAGCAGGTGACAGCCCAGTCAGGACTTCTGCTGGAGTCAGAGAGTGGTTTCCATCATACCATGGACACTGAAATCCTCTCGAGGCTCTGGCAGAAATGTCACAGCTGGGAAAAACAGCTGAACAGGGCTGGTGGCCAGGAGATAGCAGGTACCTTCCGTGTCCCCCAGGACAGCCACAGGACTCAGATGAACTGTGTACAGGGTGCAGGAGAGCAGATCTTTGGGCTGTTTAGGAGAAATCAGATCAATGAGCAAATCACCTGACTTAAAAAGTTGACTTGAGGGTGAAAAAAAAGTGCAGGAAATGAAGTCCTGTCTGTGGCTGCTGTTTGCAATGCCAGTGTAAGCTCCCTGCGGGCCACAGGGGTCACCCCTCGAAAGAGCTAGCCATGGTGATCAGCCTGGGCACTAGACAACCAGCACTCACTGGGAGTAGGCTCAAGGCCCTGCTCCACAAGGCCCTGTGGGCTTCTGGCTCCAGCTACTGAGGCTCACCCTTCTGGAAGCACAAGGACAGGGCCAGGCTGGGGAAGGAATCTATGAAGGGTCTCATATCCTCCCTCCTGAGAGGGACCAAGTTGAGTCTCTTGATCCAGACCAGCCCCCTGGCTCCTGGCTTTGTGACTTTGATCAGATTGCTTAATTTCACCAAACCTCAGGGCCTCCTGAGCTGCCTCCACCCAGAAAGGTCCTGGACAAGGTGAGACCAAGAAGGGGCTCCAATCAGCAAGGCCTTATGTGCCAGGGCCACCAGCTGCCTAATAGTTCCCCTGAACCTCCTCTGGATCCCAGTTCCAACAGGTTGAAGGAATTAGGATTAGACTTGGTTGCAAATGACAAAAGTCACTTCAGAGTGCCTCAAGTGAAGCATAGGAATTTACTGAGCCCTGACATTAAGGAGCCTAGGGATAGATTGTGGCTTTCAGGCTGAGATGAAACCGGGGGCTCCAAAAATATGTATCTTTCTCCATCCTAGGGATCTGCTTTGCTCTGGGTCCTTTGCTCTCAGAGAGCCTCTCCCCACTCAACCTTGAAGGTGACAAGAGGGTTCCTGGCATCACCAGTCTACCCTCTAGCCAGCTGGACAAGGGACAAGCTCATCTTTTCTGTTGATCTCCCTCATGTCCATAAGCGGGTTGCCAAGGGCCCAGCATGGGGCACACATTGATCCCCAAACCAACACCCAAGTTACCTATCAGTTAAGTGGCCAGCCCCAGGCCACTGTCCTCCCAAAAGTCTCCCAGGGACTGGCCCCCAAAGCAGGGCAGCACTGCAGATACCTCTACAGGGGTCCTAGCATTCATGCAGTTCACCAGAGGGAGCTGTGGATTCCTGGGGAGGATAGGGGACAGATGTGGACCCTGCTAGGACCTCAGGGCTCCTGGTGTCTTGGTTCTAGCAGAGGGCCTAATAATATCACCCTATTCCCACCTCAGTTACAGCAGGTAGAGGTCAATCTAGGGCAGAAGAGCCTCATCTCCCAACTCAAGTTCTAGCCCTCAGCCACAGGATCTTTGCACATATCAGTACCTCCCTTCTTGAATCTGTTGACTTCCTCTGACAACTGCCCTGGCTCTATACTCACTTGCACCAGCTGCAGCCCCTGCCTAGTTCCAGGCAGCCTGGCACCCTCCACATCAGCCAGGTCTGGCCCCTCTCCCTATATCCTACCTGGAACTGCCCAGCTCTCTGTGACACTGGACTAAGTGTCTGCCTCCCCACCACTTTGTAAGCACCAGGAGGGCCCAAGCTAGATCTATTTTTACTCATCTTTAGGTACCTACTGCTAGGACAGGCACGAAGCCAGCTGCTCAGGAAAGAGGGAAGGAGTGAGTGAAAGTGGCCGTGCACTGTGGAGGGGGAAAAGCAAATGTGGCAGCTCCTGAAAACCACCTGTTTCCCAGCAGCTTTACTCAACCAAACCCCTCCTTTCTGTTGCTCAGCCTCAGTTTTCTCAAAGGTCCAGTGGGTACAATAAACACTTCCTCCTGCCAGGGCCTGCAGTCTTGTGACGCTAGAGACAGATTACAACAGGAAAACTGTTCTAGACAAGACGTAAAAAGCTTCGTTTTTCCCCTCCTCTAATACGGAGAAGGCAATGGCACCCCATTCCAGGACTCTTGCCTGGAAAATCCCATGGACTAAGGAGTCTGGTGGGCTACAGTCCATGGGGTCGCTAAGAGTCGGACACGACTGAGCGACTTCACTTTCACTTTTCACTTTCATGCATTGGAGAAGGAAATGGCAACCCAGTGTTCTTGCCTGGAGAATCCCAGGGACAGGGGAGCCTGGTGGGCTGCCATCTATGGGGTCGCAGAGTCGGGCACAACTGAAGCGACTTAGCAGCAGCAGCAGTAGCAGCAATACGACTGAAGAGTATCTGTTTAGAATTTCAGATTTTTTTTTTTTTTTTTGGAAAATAAAAAACACCAGATGGCCTCAAAGTACGCAAATGTTGGGCCAGTTCTCGTGACCTTCCTCGGGAGACCAAGCTGAAAACGCGAGGGGAGAGGAAGGGACGGCCAGGAACTCAGGCTTCGGTGACTCACTGCGGGGCCAGATTAGGGTTCCCGAAATTAGACCTGCCGAGCGTAGGCCAGCTGCGCCGAGAAGTGGGCCTGCACACCTCTGGGACTGGGTGGCTTCCTGGGCTCCCCCAGCTTTGCTCAATTCTTGGGGAATCCCGGCCTCCGATTTCCGGCTCTGCAGTAAATCCCAAGTTCAAGTTCTGACAGCGCCCCCGCTGCCGGATTTTGGCAAAGTCCCATTCCATCTCTGAGCCTACCTGTGCGCTGAGAGGAGTTTAGCACGCAGAGGGACTCACACTCGAAACGCGGTTTATTATGCGGGACATAGGGCTCTGTGACTTACACTTGATTAAACGACAGCGCATTACATCTCGGGAGGTAGGTTTCATTGCTATGCCCATTCTACAGACGGGGAAACTGAAGCACAGAGAGACTCGGGCCCCTGCTCGAGGTCCCACCCACACCTACTCTGTGGCTGAGTCTCGATCTGAACTCAGGAAGCTCGCTGCGACCACCAACCTGTTTCCTGCACCCACATGTTACAGCCGGGGAGCCGCCCCTCGCCTGCGGCGTGCAGACTCCCAGGGGCACGGTGCCCGCCGTTGTCACGACAACCGGCGGCCAATGGGGAGCGGACAGGAGAGAAGAGGCCCCGCCCCGCCCCCGCCCCTGGCGCCGGGCTCCGGCTATAAGGGCCAGAGGCCCGGGCGCGCTCGAGAGTGTCGGCGGTTAGCGGCGAGCGGAGGCCGGGATCCAGGAGGGGCACGAGGAGCAGCCGAGATGTGCGGTGAGTGCAGCGCCCTTCGCTGCGGCGGCCGCGGGCTCCGGAGTCCCAGCCTCTCAGCGCCTGGGCCCGAGAGCCGGGTGCCTGGGACTGAAGACGGCGCGAATGGGGGCGCCGGCTGAGGAGGGGCTCTCGCGGGCTGGGCCTGCCGCCGAGTTGGTCGTCCCACTGCGGAGTGAAGGAAGGGGTCGCCTCACCCCAGTTTGCAACCCACAGCGGGGAAGGAATTGGACCTGTCCTGGGCCCTCGAAACACAGAGGTGTGTTGCCTCTGCACCTCATGTCCAGTGAGGACATGTCTCCCAAGTCTCCCACAAAGGCGGCCAAACGCAAGCTAGCGTGCTCCCCGGGCTCGGGGTGCCCATCCCACCCCTCCACCTCCAGCAGCTGAGGAGAGGCGACCACACCTGCTCCGCCCGGGTGGTGTGGGGAGCGGCCCCTGGTGCGCTCGGGAAGGGCCTGTGCGTCCTCCTCGCGTCCCAAAGTGAACTTCTTGTCCCTAGAAGGGTGGATTCCGTATTGTCGCCCCTTTATTGCAAAAAGCTCTCAACGAGGCGCGGGGAAGGAGTAACACCAACCGCCGAGCGTCGGGCGGAATTTGGGAGAAGCAGCCCTAGACTGGGAGAGGGCTGGGGCCCCCCGCCTCTTGAGTACCGCGGTGACCCCTTAACGGTGGGGAGGGCGGCCCGGCCCGGCGCGCGCATCAGCGAGCCCTTACTCTCTTTGCTGGGTCGCCTCCCTGCTGGGGACAGGGCTGAGAACTTCTGCTGGGACAAAAGGTCACTGTGCCTTTTTTTTTTTTTTTTTTTAATTGAATGGGATTCAGTTACCCATTTCAGCCTCCTGTGGGTGGAGGACCTGTTGGAACGTTTGAAGCCATGAAAGGCCTCTGTCTGACTTTGCTGAGGGATACTGGGGTGGAGTGTGCCAGTGGTGAGCTGTGGGCCAAAGTCTGTACAGGCCTTGTTTCTGAGGCCAGGCGCTCCTGTAAAAGTGAAAAAGGACCAACTGATGGAGGAGCAGGCAGCCGACTTTTGGGATGCAGCCTGCCCCAGGCCAAACAGACATCAATTTAAATTTCTAAACTCTCAGCAAAAATGTCAAGATTCCTGGGTATCATTGGTATTGTATATAATGGGCTGCCTGTAGGCCATTCCTGGGGAGAGAGAGAAGGCAAAGGTGGCAATTTTGCCAAACGGCTTTGGTTTCCAAACTCTTTAGTGTGGCATTCAAGGCCCTTGGCCCCCTGGTGGTCTTAGAGCCAGACTGGTACACTGAGATCCTCCCACTGGGTCTGCCCCTCTAGCATGAGCAGCTTCCCTCCTTCTTCCTCTCAGATGCCCTTCTGCCCTTACAACCACCTTAACTTTCCATCCCAACTTTGGTTTGTAACTAACCCATCAGGGCTCCACACTGGTACACCCCACCCTCCAGCCCTCAGTAAAGTCAAGGCTTGTGGAATTCCTGCAAGGGGAAGTTGTTTCCTTGTAGCCAAGAGAAAGTCTTAGCTGGGCGCTAATGTGTCTTTTACATATTTCTGATTCTTGCCCCGAAGAAGCTGTCCTGGGCTCGGAGCTTACAGCAATAGTGGGCAGAAATTGAACCCATTGGTTTGGTTTGTTAGCGGTTTTTTTTTTTTTTTTTGGATTATTGTATGGTCTGTATATATATGGCAAGTGATACTGGTTTTCCTTTATGTTTATTTTCCTTTTGTAATGAACTTAAGTTTTGGAACTTTTGTCAAATTTATAGAAAAATATTCAAGAAATAACTGTGCATTTGATACCAGGATAGTGCAAAAATCGTGAAGGTGCTCCTGGAATAAACCAGTTACCCTCTTCACTTTACGTTTGGGGAAATTGAGGCCCAGGGAAATCTGTGCACATCTTTGAGCAGTTGTTTTCTCTGGACTGGCTGTGGCTCAACTGGGATCTGCCACCTCGAAGCCATCTCAGAGCTCAGATCTCTGGAGCTGGTTCTGCAGGGGTCAGCAGCAGTTGAACTAGAGGTCTTTCCTTATCAGTTGCTGATGACCAGGCTCACAGTGGCTCCTGATCCCTTTTCTCTTTGCTGCTTCTCCCACGGGAAGCTAGACCCAGTTGTAGTTGACCCTTCGTGCACTATGCAGGTGACTCTCAAAGTTTCAATGAACTGAGAAGTTTAGCCCGGCAGCCCCACGCCAGACCAGCAGACAGACATCTTTCTGTTTGGTGCAGAAACAGAAACTTTATTTTTTTAATTACTGTACTTACCAAGCTACACAATAGGGAGATTTCACACAATTAGGTAGGATTTTGACTTCCCTTGAAAAAATGCAAAGATGAGCAACTCTGAGTCCATGTTTCTGAATAGTTTACAGTGGCTCCGGGAATGACAGGTGCAGACTCCCTTGTTCTCCCATGCTGACCCAGCTGCCTCACTCCCAGATGTTACCTGATGGCCCCCATGCAGTCTGAGCTTGGGACCCCAGCATAGTGGAGACAGGGACACTGACTTTCCCCAGAAGAGAGGGAGGGACCTGGGACAATGCCACAGGCCTGATTTCAAGAATGAGCTCTGCAGAGAGAAGAGGGTGCTAGGCATACCAGACTGAAGGCACAGCATATGCAAGGGCATGGTGGCATGCATGTGTGGGGATTTGACAGAAAGAATTGCATGTCCTGTCTGTGAATTCTTAAATCTCCCCTGTCCTTCATATATATGTCTGTTTGTGCTCAGTCCTGTCCGACTCTTTGCAGCTCCATGGACAGTAGCCCTCCAGGCTCCTCTGTCCATAGAATTTCCCAGGCAAGAGTACTAGAGTGGGTTGCCATTTCCTACTATAACCATATATGTTTAGTAACCTTTTGGGGGGCCATTATTCATCCTACTACAGTTGGATTCCTGCTTTCAGATGCTTTCCCTAAGAATAGTCCAGTATTGCCAATCCTACCTAGCCACAGATTGTCCAGATAGCCAGAACCATATTGACCAGAGGGCTCCTGGTCAACACCCAGCTCCTCTGGTCCCAGCACTCCGCTCTCAAACTAGAGCCACTGCATTCAGAAGGTGAACATGGGCATCAGTTAAATATCCCTTCCTTCACTGGCATCATGCTACATACCCAGTTGGACCAGGTAGTTTTCCACTTTCTCTAAAAGTCAGTTCCCGTGTCATATAAATACTGTGCATCTTGCTCTCCGTGCGTGTAGGTAATACTCTTTCCACTTACCTCTTTCTGCAAGACACCGGCATGATTTTATTCCCCAGAATCAAGACAGGCCAGGACACACACACACACTACACACACCGTCTGCACAGAGGTCTTTCAGGAGAGTTTGTCAGGTGCTTATGGGGGTTCGCTTGCCTCCTGTCTTAGCTGAGGAAACAGCAAGTCAGGGAGATTACTTGACTCAGGAGAGCTCATCTCTCTGTCCCAAAGTTCTTTCGGCTTTCAGAACCCTGTCATATTTGGCACTCCCTTCCTCCTTGTAACAGTCCAGTTCATGAGTGGCTACCTCAGAAGAGACTGGGCTTGAGTTGATAGAGCACAGACTCGGGAGTCAAGTCACCTAGCTTGTTGCCTCTCCAAGTCACAGGAATCTTGAGAAATAGAACCCGCTACCCAGTGATGTGCAGATAAATGTTAAACAGCTCTTTAGTTCATCAGTTTCTGTGGTAAGAATAGTCTTACCATGGCTGATTTCAGGTAGGTCATCAAATATGAGGTCCCTGAGTTTAGCACTGGGAAGACATGCACACGGTTGGTCCTTAGGAGCCAGTCTTAGCAGCTTCCGAACACCAGCGCCCCTGCTTGTGGGACATTTTTTGGCATTTTCATGTGTAGGGCTGCAGTGAGGCCAGCAGAGCCTACCCTCCTCCTCCTCCTCCTGCTCCTCCTCCTCTCCATCGTCATGCCATTTCCCGATCAGTCTTATTCATCAGGGGTTTCCCGAGGTCCGAGAAACCTTCTGGAGATTTTGTGATATAAGATTAGCAAATGGGGCTTTTAAAATTGAGTTTATTTTTATATTCAGCAAAAAATTGCTTATAAAAGAAAGGGAACTTGAGGTTACAAACACTCTTGGGACAAAGTTCTGAAGATACATTAGATGCAAAGCCAAGTAATTTCATCTAGTCATCTGCCTCTTTAACTTTCAAAGGAAATATTTCACTATAAAGAAAAGAAAAAAAAAAAACAGTTTAGCCAAATATGGCAGTTTGAACATTTTTCTTGAAAGTTTTTCGGTACAATTTAGAGTATCTATGTGTTGCTTCCCCTTTGTTTCAGTGAAATGGTGAAATGGTATTGGCACAGGGACACCACGAGTTTTTTTGTTAAAAAGAAAAATGCCTTGCTCACATTTACCACGGAAAGCAGTTCAGTTCAGTTCAGTCACTCAGTCATGTCTGACTCTTTGTGATCCCATGAATCGCAGCATGCCAGGCCTCCCTGTCCATCACCAACTCCCACAGTTCACTCAGACTCACGCCCATTGAGTCAGTGATGCCATCCAGCCATCTCATCCTCAGTCGTCCCCTTCTCCTCCTGCCCCCAACCCCTCCCAGCATCAGAGTCTTTTCCAATGAGTCAGCTTTTCGCATGAAGTGGCCAAAGTACTGGAGTTTCAGCTTTAGCATCATTCCTTTCAAAGAAATTCCAGGGCCGATCTCCTTCAGAATGGCCTGGTTGGATCTCCTTGCAGTCCAAGAGTCTTCTCCAACACTACAGTTCAAAAGCATCAATTCTTTGGCACTCTGCCTTCTTCACAGTCCAACTCTCACATCCATACATGACTACTGGAAAAACCATAGCCTTGATTAGACAGACCTTAGTCGGCAAAGTAATGTCTCTGCTTTTGAATATGCTATCTAGGTTGCTCATAACTTTTCTTCCAAGGAATAAGTGTCTTTTAATTTCATGCTGCATTCACCATCTGCAGTGATTTTGGAGCCCCCAAAAATAAAGTCTGACACTGTTTCCATGGAAAGCAGAGTTTCCTGTTATTCCAGGGGTTCAAGTGCTGTAGTAACTTTAACCCTTGGAGCCCCGAGGAGGCCTGAAGTAGGGTAAGGCTGTCCCCAGAGGAGCCAACCTGCTTCTGACCCTGAGCCACCTAGGGGCTCCTCTGCCTCTGCTTGAGGACCCAGCTGTGGGATCTTGTGCTTCCTTCACACCTCCGTCTTTACTCACTTTACTCTCACTCTGCAGGGAAGCAGCAGGAATTGTCCTCCTGGCTTCATGAATAAAGTAGCCTCCCCTGGTCTGCATGAGGGAGGCCTGGACATCCAGAGAGGCTAAAGCCCCCTCTCACAGCCCTTGCTCTTGGCCTGGTGGCCTCCATCCTGGGAGGCCTCACCTGGAAGAGTATACTCCTACCTCCGCTGGCATGCCACACACACATACACATCTGACACTCAAGCACACACATACCTGACACTCAAGCACACACATACTCTCTTACACACACACAGAGAGAGGAATTCTATGAGGCAGAGATCTCACTGGCCGTGTCTTCCAATTCAGGACTCAGAATATTATCTAATCTCTATGAGCCTCATGGACTAAGGACATCAGATGCTTCAATTCTGAAAAGCATTATTGGTAGTAGTGGAAAGAGCAACCTCTGACTGGAGGGTGCCAGCCTTGCTGGGTGGTGACATAGCCCTAATGGAGTAAGCCCCTACCCTGTGTGAGGTACAGGTGGTATTCTGCCTGGGACTGCCCTCAATCATAGGGCAGTGCTTTTCATTGGGAAGCTGATCTTTGGAAAGATGGAGACGTTTTCCAAAACTGTAGCCACAGAATCAGAATATGGACCCCAGTCCACCCTCTGTCAACTTAGACCTTCTTCCTTCATTGTCCAAGCCCCAAATGACCCCTCTTCCCATCTGGTATCCCTACACCCCAGGGATGGTAGGTTCCAGGAGTTCAGTGATCCTGGAAATCCAGAGACCTTGCCCCTCCATCTTGTCATTGTTATAATAACAAATTCACTCAAAGGTTTGAAGCACCCCTGCCTTTATGGATGGACCTCTGTGGGGCCTTTGGTCCTGAGTCCCTAGATAACCTCTCAAGCCATATTTGAAGGGAGCATTGGAATACGCAGACCACCAAGGTGGGCTGGGCCAAAGCGCCACAGTCCCTTTCCCAGGGCTTGTCTCTGTCTCGCCTCACATGTGCAGTCTCTTCTGGAGTCCCTCTGCATTTATCTGTGTTTTTCTCCCTTTAGAACCTTTTCTCACTCTTCTCATCAGTTTTAAGAGTGGGACCCTGAAAACGCAAAAAACCTCAAATAGCCAAAGCAATCCTGAGAAAGAAGAATGCAAGTGGAGGAATCAACCTTCCTGACTTCAGACTATACTACAAAGCTACAGTCAACAAGACAGTATGGTACTGGCACAAAGACAGAAATATAGATCAGTGGAACAAAACAGATAGCCCAGAGATAAAACCACACACTTATGGACACCTTTTCTTTGACAAAGGAGTCTAAAAGACAACAGAGAAAAGACAATCTCTTTAACTAGTGGTGCTGGGAAAACTGGTCAACCGCCTGTAAAATAATGAAACTAGAATACTTTCTAACACCATATACAAAAATAAACTCAAAAATGGATTAAAGATATAAATGTAAGACCAGAAACTATAAAACTCTTAGAGGAAAACATAGGCAGAACACTCTCTGACATAAATCACAGCAAGATCCTCTATGACCCACCTCCCAGAGTAATGGAAATAAAAGCAAAAATAAACAGTTTGGACCTAATTAAACTTAAAAGCTTTTGCACAATGAAGGAAAGTATAAGCTAGCTGAAAAGGCAGCCTCCAGAATAGGAGAAAATAATAGCAAATAAAGCAACTGACAAAGAATTAATCTCAAAAACATACAAGCAACTCCTGCAGCTCAATACTAGAAAAATGAACAACTCAATCACAAAGTGGGCCAAAGAACTAAATAGACATTTCTGTGAAGACATACAGATGGCTAATAAACACATGAAAAGATGCTCAACATCACTCATTATCAGAGAAATGCAAATCAAAACCACAATGAGGTACCATCTCCTGCTGGTCATTATGGCTGCCATCAAAAAGTCTATAAACAGTAAATGCTGAAGAAGCTGTGGAGAAAAGGGAACTCTCTTACACTGTTGGTGGGAATGCAAACTAGTGCAGCCACTATTGAGAACAATGTGGAGAGTCCTTAAAAAAAACTGGAGATAGAACTGCCATATGACCAGCAATCCCACTTCTGGGCATACACACCAAGGAAACCAGAAGTGAAAGAGACACGTGTACCCCAGTGTTCATCGCAACACTGTTTACAATAGCCAGGACATGGAAGCAACCTAGATGTCCATCAGAAGACGAATAGATAAGAAAGCTGTGGTTCATATGCACAATGGAATATTACTCAGCTATAAAAATGAATGCATTTGAGTCAATTCTAATGAGGTGGATGAAACTGGAGCCTATTATGCAAGAGTGAAGTAAGTCAGAAAGAGAAACACCATTACAGTATAGTAACACATATATATATATGGAATTTAGAAAGACAATAACAACAACCCTATATGCAAGGCAGCAAAAGAGACACAGATGTAAAGAACAGATTTTTGGACTCTGTGGGAGAAGGCGAGGTGGGATGATTTGAGAGAATAGCATTGAGACAAGTATATTACCATATGTAAGATAGATGACCAGTGCAAGTTTGATGCATGAAGCAGGGCACTCAAAGCTGGTGCTCTGGGGCCACCCAGAGGGATGGGGTGGGGAGGGAGGTGGGAGGGGGTTCAGGATGGGGGGACACATGTGCACATGTGGCTGATTCATGTCAATGTATGGCAAAAACCACCACAATGTTGTAAAGTAATTATCCTCCAGTTAAATACATTTTAAAAAAAAAAAACCCTGAAAAGCTGTTTGGAGACTCTGGATGCCAGGATGGCAGAGTGGGCACAGGATATACCCTGAGCTGCAGTGGTTGGGCCAAGGCAGCCTCTGCCCCAGGACTGGGCATTTCTCCAACCAGCTTGGAGGCATTTTGCCATCCCTCTTGGGCAAGAGAGGGAGGTATGTAGTGAGAACCAGCCTTGCTGTGGCTTGCCTCTGCCCTGTGGGGAGGGGGCTGGATGGGAAGAGAAAGTTGGAGTCAGAAAAAGGAGTGTCCCATGGAGATGTTGACCTTCTCGGGGTCAGGGGAGGGTGTATCAGGATGGCTTGGACCCCACCAGGGAGTTCTGAGTGTGTCCATCAGCAGCCAGACAGGCATCTCCCCACAGGCCAAATCCCATCTGCTAACTATTTCTCATCCATGGGGCAGGATTCTGAGACCGGTCTTATGGTAATTCAGGGGGCAGCAATGTTGAGCCAGGACACCTAGTTGTGAATTACTCAACTCTTTGATCTTGGAGCCAGAAATGCCCGGCCTGTCCATGGGAGCCACAGCCTGAGGATAGGCATTGTGAGGTTTAGATAAAATGAGATTGACGCATGGGAAGGCTTCATAACTGATGGTAGTAATGGTTGTGATTTACTTTGCAGCCCCTTCTGGGATCCTTCCCCAGGACATGGCCCATTTATCTAGAAGGCTGTCCACTCCAGCCCTAGGATGCTCATAGTACATGGTAGCTGAGGGTGGGTAATGCTGGGGCACATATCTTTGTGCTTGAGTGTCTTGGGATTACCACTGGAGTAGTGCCTTCCTGCCCTGGTGAAAGGAGCTAACACAGGGACATCAGGCTCAGCACTACCTGCCTCTCTGGCCTTTCTGTCCCCAGTGTTTACTCGCTGGGGTTCTCACTCCTTGTGCATTGAGAGTGGCTGTATCCAGCCCAGCTCAATGGTCCCCTTCTCTAAGATCAGCTCCCTAAACCTGTTCATCTACTGATGCATTTATTCCTTCAAAAAAATGGTTACTGAGCATCTAAAATGTACCAGTCTCTGCTCTGGGTTCTGAGCAATGGATAAGCAATGGATAAGACAAATAAACGAGACAGGTGTGGTCTCCATCCTTATGAAGGTTGTAATCTGGAAGGCAGTCAGACAGAAGGCAAGAAGGGAAGTGCTATACGGGAAATAAAGGGCTATGTGACTTTAAAAGTTGGGAGAGGGGACAGCCTGCAATAGGCCAGGAGGGTGACCTGTCAGCTGGCACCTGCAGGATGAATTGAAACCACCGCTTCAGAGAGCCAGTCCAAGAGTCCTCTGCCCCTTTCCCACCTCTCAGCATCTGGCCTCTCTGCCTGCAAATCGCCTGAGCATGGGGGTGGTCCCTGTGTACCACGCCCTCTCATGACTTGCCCCCCAAGGCCCCCTGACTGGTCTGTCTCAGCAGCACCTAGCTCAGTGATGTGGCCCCTGTGGGTCAGAGAAATGTGTACGGGATGATTTATATCTTAATCAAGTTGTCACCAGATCACACATTTGGTGTAACCATCAGTTCCCCAAAGAGAAAGCCAAAAACAACAGTAAAAGGGTCCTATTTTCCTTGTGGTTTTATTTAATCGTTTTTCAAGAGCTTCTTGTATGCCCTGTGCATCCCTGCATTTGTGCCCATGCCCCCCAAGAGGAAGAGGTTCCTTGCCTGCTCCGTTTGCACAGACATAGACACTACTATGCAGCAGACACTGGTCCTGTTGCTTTACAAAGACTCCTGTGAATTCTCTCAACAACCCTGGGAAGTAGGTGCTGCCATCACCATGCTCCCCTGGGAGCCTGACTTGGTCCAGGCCACACAGACAGAACCAGGGGTGGGCTGGGATTTGAAGTCAGTATTTGGCAAAGGCAGCAGGTGGTAGCTGCTACCTTCCGTGCTTCTCCCTGTCACAGACTAGTGAGCAGGCGAAAGAGGAGTCACTCGGGTGGGGTGACCCTGAGGCTGTCTTTTTCCATGAGACTGGCTGTAAGACAGTGCTTTCTCCCTTGCTGAGGCTACTGTTCCTCCAGGTGAGCAGAGCTGGGGAGCTGCAGTGAGGTTGAACTGGGCTAGATGACAATCCTGTACCCACCACTCTCCATATATAGAGCAGCACATGGTAAAATGCTGTATGCAGGCACACGGCAAAGTATCCTGACTGTGCAAAAAGGACATATGCAATGGAAAAGAAATGTCTGCCATTTGTCCAACATCCTTATCAGAGGCCCCCACTGCTCCCTGGGTCTCCCAGAAATATTCTACATGTCTTCCTGCCCCAGCTTAGATAGTTTACACAGACTCTGCAGGCCACTTTTTCACTTGACACATCTTGGAGACGTAGCTTGTTTTCCAAGAGAACACACAGCTTTACCTTATGCTCTGTGTAGGGCTGCCTGCCTGTGGCCCGGCAGTGGCCGTGTGTGGCTGCGCCATCACTTACTTGTGCCCTGCCAGGCACCAGGCTGTCCCCAGTCTTCAGCTACCACAAACAGCCCGGAGCAATGATCTTCATACATGCACACGTGAATCTCAGCACAGATGTCTGCTTAGATACATTTCTGGAAGTGCAGAAGCTTGATCACCAGATGTGTACATTTTAATTTGAGAGACTGCAAATTGCCTTCCAAGAGAGTGCACGAATTTAAACTCTTATTGTCAAAAACTGGTTGATTTTAACTGATTTCATAGGTAAAAAATGGATTCTCTCTGCAGCTCTTATTGCTGATGGAAGGGATTCCAGAAGGGAAATCTGACATGAATAGCAAGCAAGATTCCTAAGAAAGCAGCTTTGTATTCTATTTCACTATTTTTTAAAAAAATAAGAGCCTCATGGAGGTGCTGGTTTATTCGCTCTCATCTGGTAGCATGCAGGGAAAGTGCAGCCAAGAGCAGAGGAGAGAAACAGTGCTTAAAAGAACTTACTGAACACATGTTGGTATGCTAGAGATTTCATGTTAAAAGTTAGATTTATGCCTTCTTGCGCAAAGACCTTGAAAACCACTTCTTGGCAACCCTTCTCACCACAGTAATCAACCAGTGTCTGAGTGGCTGCCAAGCCTCCCAACTGGGTGTGGACACAGCTGGTGCTCCTGAGGGCCAGGACCCTTTAGCCATTCCAGCTTGTTCCAGCCCATCAGGGACTGCGGAGCAGCTGTCAAGGCAGCCACAACCAAGGAAGCTGTTGCAGTTCTCAGAGCCAGAGATGTATATGTGCCTGACGTGAGTTCAGAAGTAAAGTGTGACCCAGAGGAAGGGGAATTACAGGGGGGAATTGGAGAGCAGAGCCATACAGCACTCTTTAGGAGGAATATTTTGGATTTAAAAGACCTGGCCTGTGGGTGGGTCTTTGTGTCATTTGCAGTGGCTGTTAGCTCTGTTTTGTGAGGTGCAGGTATAATTCTAGAACAGTTCTCAAGGTGCCAGGAAAGTTTCACAGTTTAAAGATACAAAAATGGTTTAGTGAATTGCACCATCTCTCATAGCTATGTGCTCTTTACATTTACTGGAATTTCACCGTATCCCTCCAGGGAACTTCCTGCCTTTTTTTTTTCAGAAGAGTTAATATTATGAAAAGTTTTACCTAATCATAGATTTTGGTGATGGCTATACAACTCTGTGAATATACTTTAAAACCATTGTATTATACACTATTTCAAGTGTATAATATTATGGTATATGACTTATGAGAAATGCTGGGCTGGATGAGGTACAAGCTGGAATGAAGATAGGTGGGAGAAACATCAACAACCTCCAGTAGGCAGATGATACCACTCTAATGGCAGAAAGTGGAGAGGAGCTAAAGAGCCTCTTGATGAAGGTGAAGGAGGAGAGTGAAAGAGCTGGCTTAAGGCTAAATATTTAAAAAAACTTAGATCACGGCATCCATTCCCATTACTGCATGGTAAATAGAAGGGGAAAAGTGGAAGTAGTGACAGATTTCCTCTTCTTGGGCTCCAAAATCATGGTGAGTTGTGACTGCAGCCATGAAATCAGAAGATGATTGCTTCTTGGCAGGAAAGCGGTGACAAACCTAGGCAATGTGTTGAAAAGCAGAGACATTACTCTACTGATAAAAGTCCGTATAGTCAAGGCTATGGTCTTCCCAGTGGTCAGGTACAGTTGTGAGAACTGGACCCTAAAGAATGCAGAAGGCCAAAGAATTGACGCCTTTAACGGTGGTGCTGGAGGAGGCTGCTGCAAGTCCCTTGGACAGCAAGGAGATCAAATCAGTCTTTCTTAAGGGAGATCAATCCTGAATATTCACTGGAATGACTGATATGGAAGCTCTAGTATTTTGGTCATCTGATGCGAACAGACAACTCATTGGAAAAGTCCCTGATGCTGGGAAAGATGGAGAGCAGAAGGAAGATAAATGGCTGGATGGCATCACCGGTGCAATGAACATGAGCTTGGTCAAACTCCTGGAGATGGTGAGGGACAGGGAGGCCTGGTATGCTGCAGTCCCTGGGGTCGCAAAGAATCAGACATGACTGGGCAGCTGAACAACAACATAAGACTTATATCCCAACGGTGGTGGTTTAGTTGCTCAGTTGTGTCCAACTCTGTACAACCCTGTGGACTGTAGCCTACCAGGCTCCTCTGTCCATGGGGTTTCCCAGGCAAGAAAACTGAAGTTGGTTGTGATTTTCTTCTCCAGGGGATCTTCCCAAACCAGGGATTGAACCTGGGTCTCCTGCATCGTAGGTAGATCCTTTACCAACTGAGACATCAGGGAAGCCCCTGTATCATAATAGAGCTGTTAAAAATTTATATTAAAAAGTAACGGTCTTGTTTTATATTTAAATCAGTTGACAAAAATACATCTTCTAGCTAGACATGTTTAGGTTTGAAGTGTAGGATAAATTGTGAGCTCTTGAAGCATAGATGCTTAGCTGGGGAAGTGCTTCTCACCTGACCTAGAAGACAAAAATAACTAACTACCAAAATTATCCTTGGCCATTTTTAAAAGGAAACGTCTGTAACTGCTCAGAAAGCACACTGCGCATGTTTTAAAATATAAATTCTGCATCTTAATACTTGTGTGGAAATATATCCTATATACAGTAGTATCCGGTACCGAGAAATGCAAAATATAATTTTTAGCACTGTATCACTTTATCATCTTTTTTTGACTGAGTGTGTCTAGATTAATTTTAGCAAGTTAAATTTCATGTGATGTGACCCTTGTTACTGCTTCAGTTCAGTTCAGTTCAGTTGCTCAGTCGTGTCTGACTCTTTGCAACCACATGGACTGCAGCATACCAGGCCTCCCTACTCCTCACCGTCTTCTGTAGTTTGCCCAAGTTCATGTTCACTGAATCGGTAATGCTGTCCAGCCATCTGCCCTGTCCATTGCCAACTCCTGGAGCTTGCTCAAACTCATATCCATCGAGTCGGTGGAATATAATATTTACTTAATTGAAGTTTAATCATTCATTCATCAAAATCATTCATCAAAAAAGCAAGAGAGTTCCAGGAAAATATCGATTTCTGCTTTATTGACTATGCCAAAGCCTTTGACTGTGTGGATCACAATAAACTGTGGA